>CABHPQ010000420.1:39834-63486 GCA_902168405.1 Peromyscus aztecus
GAGAGAGAGAGAGAGAGAGAGAGAGAGAGAGAGAGAGAGAGAGAGAAAGTGCTGCTTAACTTTTGAGGAGAAAAACTCAGGATACTGGGGTATGCCAGGAAACCAGGGGCGCTGGGCTTGACTAATTTACAGGTGTGATTTAAGAGCCCGGTCCTCTGATCCCTGAGCTACCTGTTTACTGCATCTGAAGACAGGAGACCTCTGCTCTGTCACGGCAGAAGTCGTCGGTCTCTTATAGGTCGACATATCATCATGTCCAGAGGAGTCCTGACATGTTATAAAGTTTCAGTGGTCAATTAACAAAGATTTATTCTTCGTCACTCAGATATTTCTCCCCTTCCCCCCAGCTCCATAATTACCTTGGAATGAAGCGAGCGGTTGTGCATCTACCCTCTTTGGCTGGGTCTTGGCTCCCAGCTACAGAGCAAGGCTTAAGAGAGTTAATGTGTCTATTCAGTCTCTGAGCAGCTGGACTTTCTGCAGGAGTGAAGTGAGCACTTGAAGCAAGGGGGCCAGAGCAAGCGCGAGGGAGAGACGAACCGAGGACTTTTTTTTTTTTAAGCACTTCAGTCTGTATTTACTAAGCATTTATTTAGAGGAACCTCATTCCAGAGCTGCAGCCAACTGTCCCATCGGCCACAGCCACACCCTTTGGACTGCATTTCCATGGTGTCTTAATTTGAAATTTACACAGGGGCCTCAAATGGCTATCTGGGAGCCCCCCTCCCCCCCTCCCCTCCCCCGCTTTGGGTCCATGTATCTACAACGTGCAAGTCCAAATTGTAACTATTTTAAATTGCAGTCAGGAAATAGAGGTAAGCTGCCCGTCAGCCTATCTGCCTTCCGCGTATTTATTTCACTCCCCTGGAAAAAGAAAAATGTGTTTTCTATAATATTGGAGAGTTGAGCATGCTGTAAGAGAAGCTTGCCTCACACTGTAAATCCTGCCTGCTGGAGGAGATGTGATTCTTGCTGTCACGGAGAGGAGCTGAGCCAGCACTGGGCTTCAGTCTCTCATCCAGAAATAATTCCCGGACTAATCCTTTTATTTCAGGGTGCTGTGGAAAGCTGCAAACCTGTGGGCTTTGATTTGCTTGGGGCTAGATGAGGTTCAGGGGAGCTATTTGGAGGACTGTCATTCTGGGGCCCCCACCCTCTTTCTCCTATGCCCCCTGGGAAGGCCACCTGCTTTGCCAAGCTTCATCAGCCATCTGACCTGCCAGCACCCCAACTTTGCGGAAGTGTTCCCATGCACTTTCACCAATTTCCTGGTGGCTGCTTTTTGTTGTTGTCTGTCCTTTTTTTTTTTTAAAACAACAACAACAACAAGAACAAGGTCTCACTACGTGGTCCACTTTGGCCTTGAACTTGTGTTTCTCTTGTCTTGGGCTTCTGAGTGCTGGGATCACAGGTGTGCACCCTCCACCCTGGCAGGCCCATAGCTGTTCTTAAGGGTCTGTTGACACCAGTGGAAGATCCGTGGTTGAGGAGGGACAAGAGGAGGAGTGTGGTACTTGGCAGATGTTGGCATCCTGGGACCTTTTCCAAGACGTTTCAGGCCTCATTCTCCGACTTGTTTAAGGGCAGAGACTAAGGTTGCAAAGGAAATCAAAGCCTGGTGTGCAGAAATGAAACATGAGGCCTACTGACTTTTAAAAAACATTTTAAATAACATTCTCTGAGGTTTCGTTTTATACTGAGCGCAGCTGTAAGAAGTTTGGGGAGACGGTGTAAGGTTTCTATTACACAGCAACCGTACTTGCAGCTTTTCTGCCCAAAGTGAGAAAGAGCCGAGAGGGGAGAGGGAGTAGTTAGGAGGTCATTTCGTATAAGGTGAGAAAATTTGGAAAGATGAATTCAAGACTGCGAGCGCTAACATTCGGAATGCTGTAATTTGCAAATGCAATAACATTGAACCATTGCAGAGGTCTCTTTTTTCCCTTTGGGTGAAAATAGTCCGGATAGCTTGGAATAACTTAATAACCGGAGCTCAGCAGCCCTTTGACCACAAAGTAAAACAAGACTGCAAGCTGTGGCCCGGGCCCTGCCAGTGTTACCCCAGCGACAGATTCCCTGCCCAAGGCTGGCGCAAGAGGAGACGTTGCCTTCTGAAAGCACTCCTTGTTCATGGGCCCTGTATTACGTGTGTCGTGTTTGCATGTGAGACCATTTATTAGAAACAACTATGGCTAAGGAAAACAGGCTTGCCATGAAATTCAGTAGATCTGGCTCAAAACCTCAGAGATGTTGTTGTCCCGTTGTTTCTAAAGAAAGACTGTCAATAGTTAGACTGCTCATGCACACACATGCACACGGATGCACACATGCACTAAAGCATATATATCTGTGAGTGCAAAATTGGAAAACCGAGGCAAGGAATGAACTGATACCTAGAATTCCTTCCTTAGGGCTGGAGAGAGAAAGAGAGAGAGAGGCAGCTTGGTGGCTAAGAGCATATGCTATTTTTGCAGAGGACTCCCAAGTTCAGTTCCTAGAACTCATGATGTGGTGTGTGTGGGGGGGGAGCTCACAACTGCCTGTAATTCCAGCTGCAGGGGATCCAGTGTCCTCCTCTGGCCTCTAAGACACCTGCATTCACACACACAGACACACACACATGCACACGAATGCACAGTCACCTTCGATCTTGTGCGTACATTTGTGGAGGCTAAAGACTTAGTCCCTCCCCCCCCCACACTTTATTATTTGTTTTAGACAGGGGCTCCCATTGAACCTGAAACTCACAGATTTGTCTAGGTTGGCCATTGGTTTCCAAGGACCTCCTTCTCTCCACTTCTCCAGTTTCTCTCAGATGTGTACAGTCACACCTGGCTTTTTAAACGTGTCCTCTAGAGGCTTGAACTCAGACTCTCGAGCTTATGTACAAGGTGCTTGGTTGACAGAGACATGTCCTTAGCCCTACAATGACCTTCTTGATATTCGACAGGTAGAAATGAAGCTATTTTGTGAGTTTGGGAGGGCTTCCATCCTGCTGGTAGAACTCCTGGGACGCAGGCTTGGTGAAAACAGAGGAGACATGGATGAGGGGACTTAATTCTGTACTTCCCACATTACTGGGCCCCTCCGGGATTAAAACAGACCTTGGTTATTCCCTATGGCACACAAGTCACTCTGGCCCATCCCAGAAGCAGCACATTGTCCCAGAGTAGAGGGTTTCCTGTGATGTATGAAGAAATGAAGCTTTGAGATTTTTGTTTCTAATCACAAAAATGAACAGTCCAACTCCTCTGTTCTTTGCTCAGCCTGCATGGGTGATAAAGGAGCAGATGAATGACTCTTTGGGGGGCTCTGAAATTTTTATCTTTATTGTATGGAAATGTAGGTGTCTATGAAGTGATGGAAGATTCCAGAATGAAATGTGCTCAAACTTTTTCTTTCTTTTTAAAAGGTTCCTTAAGGGCCAGCAACAGTCTTATGGAGTAGAGTCAATTTGTATATGGTCTGGCTTTGGTTCAGCAAATTCCACAGGATCGGAAAGGCCCTAACACAGAAAGACTTAGAGATTTATCATTCTAATTTGCCGCTTCCAGCCCAGTTCACAGGGAATCTCAAACATGGGGCCGTTGTTTGGGCTGGTTTGGTAGTGATGGTATGTAGGGTTCTCCTTGTTTCTATTAACTATTTGTTGTTGTTATGAGACAAGGTCTTACCATTGTAGCCTTGGCTCTGGAACTCACTCTGTAGACCAGGCTGGCCTCAAACTCACAGAGATCCACCTGCCTTGGCCTCCCATGTGCTGAGATGAAAGATACAAGCCATCATGCCCAGCTCTGTCTGAAGTGCATTTGTTAAGCTGGCACAGTGGAACCCATGGTTGGAGACAGAGGAAGGGAGAAGTGTTGGAGTATATAAGCATGTATTTGTGAATGGGTTGGTAACTGGGGTGCATGTGGCTGTTGATAGAGCTGCTGTGAGGAAGGTTCCAGTAAATTTGTAATTATACTGCTTTTGTATTTGAGATCAAACAGCAGCCCAGTCTGTTAATTCTTTGTTTACTCATTCATTCATTTAATGTTATAAGAGCAGTAACGTGTGATGTACTCCCAATGTAGCTTTAAGTGTATAGTACCTTATCTTCAGTTGTAGGTAGACCAGATCTCTAGAATGTGTTCATCTTACATGACTGAAAGTTTATATTTTGTGATTAGTCACTCCATTTTCCCTCTTCTCCATCTCTGGCTACCACTATTCTGTTCTTATGATAGATGAATTTAAGAGTTTTACATCCCTCCTGGAAGTGGGGTCACACAGTATTTGTCCTGTAACTGATGTATTTTGCCTAGCATGATGTCTTCCAGGTCTACTCCTGCTGTCAGTTGGCATCAGATTGCGTGATTTCCTTCTTTTTAAAGATAGTTTAGTTAGTTTTTCCATTGTATATAGAAACCAGAATTTTTTTTTTTTTTTTTTTTTTTTTTTTTTTTTTTTTTTTTTTTTTTTGGTTTTTCTAGACAGAGTTTCTTTGTGTAGTTTTGGTGCCTGTCCTGGATCTTGCTCTGTAGACCAGGCTGGCCTTGAATTCACAGAGATCTGCCTGGCTCTGCCTCCTGAGTGCTGGGATTAAAGGCGTGCGCCACTGCCACCCGGCTTTTTTTTTTGAGATCAGAGTCTTTATTTTATCAATTCTTCTGTTGATGGGCATTGAAGGTGTTGATTAAATTAAAATCTTGGTTGTTGTGAATAGTGCTGTGATAGATGTGTCTCAGATCCTCATTGAAATGAGGACTGCTGGATCATATAAATTGCTTTGTTTTTTTGCTCCAGACTTCCTGTACTTACCCTAGTACAGGAAGTGGTGCAGGGGTTCACTCTCCAGGCCCTCAATGGTACTGGTCTTATTATGTTTTTAATGATAATTTTGATTTGCATTTCCCTAATGATTACGGATGCTAAGCATCGTTTCAGCTGCTTGTTAGCCATGTGGATGTCTTTGGAGAAAGTTCTTAGTCCATTTTTAATTGCTATTACTTAGTTCTTGAGGGACCTCACGTGTAGTTGCCAGCACGCCTGACCCAGTCCCTCTGTGGATTTCTGCTGAGAACGCCTCTCACCTGGAGAGGAACCTTCTGGTATAAGACAAGGAGGAGTGTGTTTTGTTGAGAGTCTTCTCTGAGGCTAGGAAAGAAGGACCAAGAGGGTCCATCCCTCCCATGGGGCCTCCTCTGAGACTGTGAAACTTAACCTGGAAACAGGCGTCTGTCCCTGTGTTTCTTTAGTACCACATCTGATAAAGCTAAGGAATATCTACATATCTACATCTGGTGCTTGGCACATCGTGACACTTGGTACTTGCAAAATGAATGAGTAACTAAAGAAAAGACCACTGAATAGAGTCGTGTCATGATAGAAAGAGGGGTCCAGTTGGTTTGGTTTCATCCTCACTTGGAACATTAGTTTGCAATTTGCTTTTTAAAGGGTGTGGGGGGGATACAAGACTTCCCAGAGCATGTTAGCAATGAACTTGCAGAGATCATGCATAGAAGAACCTCTCTTGATTTTTCAGGGTGACCTTAAGAGTTAGCCATGTCACTTGCCCCTGCTGTTTAGCTTGTGTTTAAAGTGAATCCGGGCATTATCTCAAGCCAAGTAAGTGAATAAGTGTCCTTCCACCGACTCCATCTGTCTCTTGGATGGTTGAAATAAAGAATTTACCCTCGTTCATTAGGTCGTCTGTAACTTGCGATGTAATACGTTCTTTTCTGGATTCTCTAAATAAGTGTCCTTTACAAGGGTTGTGCGCCAGTGATCCGCTTTGAAGTCCTGTGTGTTGTGCACGGGGCCCCCGTGTTATTCCAGAGGAGTCAGCCAGCAGACGGGAGGCCTTTTTGGCTTGAGTTCCCGGGCAGCCTTCTGGACAACACAACTCATTTATTGCTTTCTCTCCCCCTCCCACCGCGTCTCTCCATCAGAGCGATCACCACACCGGCCCATCCTCCAAGCTGGACTGCCTGCAAATGCCTCTGCGGTGGTCGGAGGGGACGTGGAGTTTGTCTGCAAGGTGTACAGTGACGCCCAGCCCCACATCCAGTGGATCAAGCACGTGGAAAAAAACGGCAGTAAATACGGGCCTGATGGGCTGCCCTACCTCAAGGTCCTGAAGGTGAGGACTTTCTGGATCCCGAGGGGCCCACAGTAAGGGGCTCCCTTGGGGATTTGGCCAGATCTTTGATTTCCTGTTGGATTTCCGAGATGGGTCTCTTTATGGACTGGTCAGTAGAGTGTATTCAGGAACTGGTAGCCACTAGGCCTGCTGGTGACATTTTTGAAGGGAGCTGTGGCGTAGGCGAAGTGCTCCTACACTTGGAGTCAGAGAATCCAGCTGTTTATCAGCCCTGAGGTCTGACAGGAGCCTCTAGTGCAGGTTAGCAGGATGGCACATCTTTAAAACTGGGGTTGGGGTACCTGCTTACAAGGCAGTGTACAGGGTAAATGGGATGGAGTAGGTGGAAATACCTGAAAACCTCTAGACAGTGTATTCGTGTTCTTCTGATGTTGTTTTATGTTTTCTGATATTTGATGTCATATTTATTAGAATCAAATTTTCGTAGCCACCTTTTAGATATAGTACTTTGCTTTTTCAAAAAATTCTCTCTCACCTCTTTTGACTTTTGTGTGGTCCAGAGAGTAAACTTGGGGGGATGTTTCTGTACCTGTGAAATAATGAATGAAGAGAACTCCCTTCTCTTTGTATTTCTCATTAAAAGAAATCCTTTTTTTTTTTCTCCTCCTCCCCCCAAGTTCGCATTTTTGTGGCTTCAGCCTCTTTAGTTTTCCGGTCTAGCTTCCACTTCCGCATGGTAAGCCAGGTCTCTCCTGTCCATCCTGAGCCATGTCTGCCTGTCGACCATGCTCGCAGGGAGTGTGCTTACAAAGAACAGCCTTCCTGTGCAGCTTTGGGAGAGGCAGGAGGCTAACGAAGAACTCTCAACCAATAAGTCTCCTCTCTAGCCAGCAATACCCAGGATCCAAATTGCTGGAGAAAGCCGACCGGCCCGGAGAGCTGCACCCATCCCACCAACCGTTCACCCTTCTCCACCTCCTCTATCGGATCACGCTGTTCTCCACCACTCCACGGCTTTTGTTCTCCCCCCTCCCACAGCCCTTTAGAAGTGATTAATGGAGATTGTTTTCTTGTGGTGTGTTGGTGGTGGGACCGTAGGCAGCACCGAGTCCTTCCTGGTTGGCCGTTATATTGTTTTCCTATGTCTGTTCTAGCACTCGGGGATAAATAGCTCCAATGCAGAAGTGCTGGCTCTGTTCAATGTGACGGAGATGGATGCTGGGGAGTATATATGTAAGGTCTCCAATTATATAGGGCAGGCCAACCAGTCTGCCTGGCTCACTGTCCTGCCCAAACAGCAAGGTAACAATGTTTTTGTGTTTGTGGTTTTCTTTTCTTTCTTTTTTTTTTTTGGTTTTGTTTTATTTTATTTTTATTTTTTTAAAGAAAACTGGATATAGAAGTTGAAAAGACTCGGTGCTTTGGGAGGCAGCAGGCAGCTTCTAGAATAACTCTTATGGCCTTGGTATATTTATAACGATCTTTCTTTGGTGGTGCAGCTGGCATCATGCCAGCGGCCATGGAAAAATGCCCACAATGTTCAAAGTGCTTGAAGATTATCCACCCTCCCCACCCCCACCCCCACCCCGCCCTGGTTTCAAGCCATTCTTTCTGGTCTGTCGTGTTTGGACTGCACACTTCCCGTGCTCACTGAGTCTGAGTACCCTGTGAACCTCGAGTTCGCGCGCCTGTTGAGTCTGCAGTATCCGAGTATTAGGCAGGGCTCACGCTGCTTTTTATACTGGTTGTGGAGAGAAATGCTAGCATGATAGGATTTGCCAAACAAACGAAAACTTGTTTGTTTGTTTGTTTTGATCCCATACCCAAGCCTGTCTGAAAATGGAGGCTGGTCATCTTCTAGTGAATGTGTGACTAGATGATATTGAAGGCAGAAGGTTAAGATTTCACTTGTCATTAGTCACATTCAGACATTCATATTAAAAAAGTAAACCAAAAAAAAAAAAAATCCAGTTTTTCTGTAAGACAAGATGATTTTAGCCTGAGAGAAATTAACCAAAATCTGGTAACCAAGATAACCTCCTTGGTTCCCATGGAGCCCAGTGGATGTGTGAGCCGACTACCTCACAGCTTCATCTTCCATGTTTTGTTCCATCACACAGAAGAACCTCCCCTTTTCTCACAATGGGAGTTTGCATCCAACAGGACCAGAACCCAGATTAGCCCTCTGGGCAACAAACTTTTTGAAAACCCACCCCCAAATCCAAATGAAAACAAAGTCAAAGAGAACTCTGTGGGCTCATTTCTCCATGTGTTCAATTGCATGCATGTCTAGGTGGTGACGCCGGTGTGGTGACGGGCCTGCAGAGGTGAGCTGGCCAGTGTCTCTCAATGTCTCTCTCGGTTGTGGGCTTTGTGGATGGGCTGCAGTCGGAATCTCCTGACGGCCGGCACCCCCTGGAGCCGCTGGTACGAGGCCTCTTGGTTCCAAGGCCCCCTCCACAATCATTCCTCTGTCTAGCCCTTCTCTTGCTTCCTTTGTTTTCTAGGCCGCCGGTGTTAACACCACGGAC
The DNA here is from genome assembly GCA_902168405.1 of Peromyscus aztecus. NCBI lineage: Eukaryota > Metazoa > Chordata > Mammalia > Rodentia > Cricetidae > Peromyscus > Peromyscus aztecus. The sequence continues at coordinate 48,448 of CABHPQ010000420.1, forward strand.
AAAGAGATTGAGGTTCTCTATATTCGGAATGTAACTCTTGAGGATGCTGGGGAATACACGTGCTTGGCGGGTAACTCTATTGGGATCTCCTTTCACTCTGCATGGTTGACAGTTCTGCCAGGTACATACTGCTCTTCCTCTCCGTGGGTTTTTCTCTTTTCTTGGTTGATTGCTATAAAATTAACACAGCTTCTGTTCTTAGAAATAGCCCCTTTTATCCATTGCATAAAGGTGCAAAGAAATGTTCAAAATGACGCCCCAGGGAGAAGAAACTGCCTTAGATAATCACGTTAAAGGAGATCCCATGCTTGTATGTCGAGTAAAATTTCACCTATAAACCCCAAAGGGATCTTGAAATTTTAGTGAATCATTGAGCCGATGACTCATTGAGCCCACCCCTCTGCTCCTAAGAAGGAAGTCAAAATTATTTGGTAAAATTCAAAGTAATTTTTTTTTCCCATTGCAAATTCCACTTTGCTGAAACCCCTTGTGTGGTTTGATACCTCTCAGTCCATCTTGCTTACATCTCAATTGAGTACAGAGATTTCTCTCGGGGTGCCCGAGAAGCACCTCTGGATGTAGGTGTGCAGAAGCAGTGTGTTACCTTGGGAATCGGGTGGCTTGCTGCATGCCTTAACAGGGTGGACTTCAGTTCGCTTTTACTGCAGAGCATGTGTATGCCATCTTGGGCTTGATGTTATTTCTGCCTTCTAGAGAAATACACATCAGTGAAGCCCACTGCTCTCTAAGTCTTTAACCAATGCCTCTGTTCTGGTCCAACTTTCTCGATAAATGCTGCCTTCTCTCATGCATTGCCTCGCATTTCCTTTGGAAAACTGCGTAGACCGTGTATTGCAGCTCATGATGCTCGTCTACTCCAGTTATTAATGCCTTGTTTCTAGAGTACCATGCCTACTGCATGCTTGTTTTATAGCTCGTGAAAATAAATTGATCGTTTCGTTTTTTGTGCTGTGCTGCTGAGAGTTTTGATTGTCTTTGCAAATATTTGTTTTTCTGATTAAAATGTATAAGCTTTAAAAGAATAACCATTGCACCCATCTTCCCCTTTGGTTATGAATCTGCTCTGTGAGTATTCATTCTTGAAACAGAGATGCCTGTCCTGTTGAGCTTGCTTGTACCTGCAATGCTGTGCTCTGTGAGTGCCCAACTGGCACTTCTTAACCAACTTACCTGACAACACTACCCCCTTAAGGAAATGCAGCTTGAGGATAATAATGTTTGGGAATACACTGCTTGTATAGTGACCGTTTCAGAACCAAGGAGGGACCAATAGAGTTGACAGAAGAACGTGCTAAATCAATCCCATCTCTATTCACATGCAGTACCATCATTTTTAAAGGCTCAGTAACAAGTTAATATAACTGGATATACCAACATTTTAGTGTTTGTAGTTATTACATATATTATATATGTGACTATCTCATGGTTGATACATTTGTTTGTTTAACTGAATAATATTCTGGATTATATGAAGGTACTCACAAAAACTTTTTGGGCCAGCCTACCAGATGGTTGTGAACTCCGTGTGGGGCTGTGGTCCTCTAGAGCTCTGTTGAGCCTTCCCTTGAAGGGCCTCCCTTAGTAACAGCAAAGCATTGTCCCTGTTTCCTTAGAAGCAAAAGTGGACGTGCTCCTTTTTTTTTTTTTAACAATTCTCAGTTAGGTTTATGTTTAGCAACATCATCACCACATTTTTCCTGTGGTGGGTGTACTGGGTGTCCTGCCATGTCCAGGGGCCTAGTGGAATGTGGCTTTGTAGTCTCCCATTACAATTTAGGATCAGCTACTCACTGGTGGCAGATGCCCTTTGAGGCTAGAGAAGGTGGCAGCCTGGGCTGCAGTGATAAACTGAGGAGCCCTTGGCTATTTGTTGGGCCCAGGCAGGAAGCACATAGCTGTTCTGCATCTGGGTATCCTTCTGCATTGACTTATTGATGGGGAAGCCCTCCTTGCCTTCTGGAGTGATTCCTTGAGATACGTACACTGTGATGCATCCCTCTGGTATCCTAACTCTGTGGCCTGCTTATTTGTTCCTCTCCTATGATCTGCAATCTAGCTCCTGTTAGAGAAAAGGAGATCACAGCTTCCCCAGATTACCTGGAAATAGCTATTTACTGCATAGGGGTCTTCTTAATTGCCTGCATGGTGGTGACAGTCATCTTGTGCCGAATGAAGACCACGACCAAGAAGCCGGACTTCAGCAGCCAGCCAGCTGTGCACAAGCTGACCAAGCGCATCCCCCTGCGGAGACAGGTAACAGAAAGTAGATAAAGAGTTTGAAGAAACTTATTCCCCTTTATCACCCAGCCAGCTCTTAGATCTTTCCCTCTGCCTTGATATCCCCCTCTAACTTCTGTGAGCTTCAGCATGCAGGTTTAACCTGCCGCTGTGCGGAAGATCAATCAGCATTTGGAACTTAGAGTCTCAAGCCACTGTGCTGCTGGGGGGTGGAGGGTGGTGGTGGATGGGGTCTAATTTTAAAGGAAGGAAAGACAGCAGTGTGCAAATCAGAGCTGCTCAGTGGGATGGGCAGTTACTCTGGAGGCAGTGCCCTCTGGGTTGGTGGTAATATTTAAGGACAGGAGTCTGTTGGAAGAATAGGTATTTGTGTCTGGGATACGTTGCTCCTGTATGAGACAGGCTTGGAAATTCAGATGGAGCTTCCACGATGAATTGGAAAGAGACTCTAGTTTGCTTTTTTGTTTTAAGTAGAGATCAGAAAGAAACATACAGTCTGGAGGTATAACTGAACTACTGCTTGCATGAGAATGGTCTGCGATTTCTTCTAAACTGGGTTTTGGCTGAATCTGTCTAGTTTTTAGAATAACATTGTATGCTTATATTATTGCCTATAAGTGGCTAGGGATTCAGTGATAAGATGATTTTATGTATGTGTTTGCACGCGTGCGTGCGTGCATGTGTGTGTGTGTGTGTGTGTGTGTGTGTGTGTGTTATAAGCACATGTATTCAGGTGCCTGTGGAGGCCAAATGGAGGTGTCAAATCTCCTAGTGCTAGAGTTATGAGCATTTGGAGGCTTCCTGACATGGGAGGTGGGAGTTGAACTCTGGTCCTCCAGAAGAGCAGCAAGCCCTCGTTAACTAATGAGCCACTTCTCCAGCCCCCAGATAAGGTGATTGTTACATGAGACAGGGAGAAGGTTACTTTTAACCTGGGGCTTGGTCTTTGATGGCTAGTTCTAGGGGCGGAGCGGCAAGATAGAACCTTCTCTGTGCCGTTCAAAAGCAAATGGGAAAGGAAATGTTTGAATTCTTCTCTGCTTGTTCGTGGGGACTAAGGGCCAGGGATATGTGGATGCAAATCTTTATGAAAGGATTTGGAACTTGATTCTGATAAGACTGCCATTAGTTTTTAAGTAGAAACTGAAATGGCCAGCACTGGCTGGGTTCCACTGTGCATCTTAGTAGAACCTGGAGGTATGTGTTCAAATTGTATATTCATTCATCTCAGCCTCAGAGATTCCTATTCAGTAGATCTTGAATGGATCTGGAAGCCCGCATTTGAAACTCTTCCTCCGGTGATGCTGCATGACACCTTAAGAGTCTCTGCGTTTGACCCAACTCTGCCTTTCCTAGACCTTCGGCCAGCAAGGTCCTTTCTGTGGGCAGGTTCTGGGAGGGACTGGGAACCAGCTGGCCAGTCGTGGCTTGGACACAGGCCTGGCTGTTCTCAACCCTGCTTTATGCTACAGGCTGAGCAGGTCCTTGGGGCCTTGTTCCTCTCAGGTGTTTTCTTGCAGAGGCTTGGGATAGAATCTGGAGCATATGTCGGATATAGCCGAGGACTAACTGTGTTGAGTGTGGGGATCAAAGAGGTCCGGTGGGTTCCTTCTGGCCCCTGAGAATGCTATTACAACTTTGAGTGACATTGCTGTCATTTGTGGGACTAGAGAAGCAAGATGGGGCTGAAGTTAATTCATTGCCCAGTGAGTTGCTAGGAGAGTCTGATCATAAGATATTACCTGGCCAGGTACTGCTAAGGCTTTAGGCTGAATACCACCCTTTCATAGCCTCTCCTCATCTCTTACCCCTGGACCATTCATCTTCCACACTGGAACTCTGGCATAGGGAGTTGAAGTAAAGGGAGGGATGTCCCCATCTCTATTATTTGTTTTTGTCATAGGGGAAACAAGTGAACTCTGTAACTTGATGTAGCTAGGCCATTGGCCCAAAATTATTTCATCTTTTGAAAAAAAAATCCATCTTTATGTGTATGTATATTTACACATGTGTACAGGAGCTCTTGGGAAGCCAGAAGAGGGCATTGTATCCCTAGCAGCTGGAGTTACAGGTAGTTGTAAGTTGTCTGCTGTGGGTGCTGGGAACTGAACTTGGGTCCTCTGCAAGAACTGCAAGTGCTCTTAATCACTGAGCTATCTCTCCAACCTCATCACTTTTAAAGAAAACTCTTCTCACATTGTTTTGTTTATGTAGTGTGTGCGTGTGTGTGTGTGTGTGTGTGTGTGTGTGTGTGTGTGTGTGTGTGTTTGCATGGGGGCAGGCATATGGCATAGCATGTCTATGGTAGCCAGAGGACAACTTCCATGGGAGCCAGGGCCTTCCTCCATCATGAGTTCCAAGGAATCAAAGAGGTAGGGCTCTTGGTGTTGAGCACTCTTACCTGATGAGCCAACTTGTTGGCTCCATCATCTCTTACAGGAAAAATTTCACATCTGCTGCTATGTTCTTCCTTTTGCTTCACATGAAGAAGGCAGATGCTCTTGAGTTCCCTTTGACACACGGGTTCATCATGTTCTCCTCTCTCTCTGACTGCCTGACCTTCTTCATCTCCACCTAAGCTCTAAGTTTTTCTCACATTCCCTGTGTAACCAAGGGGAAAATTTGGGTTTCTTCTCATTTCCCCCCCCCCTTTTCTTTTATTCATTGTCAGTTAGTAAATGCACAGTTTAAACCAGGCATTTATTTTAGTCCACGGGCCTAAATCAGGATTCTTGGGCTGGGGTTGTAGCTCAGTGGTAGAGTGTTTGCCTAGCATGTCCAATCCCCAGCATCACCAAAAGAAAATAAATTGAACCGATTTCATGTCAGATAAAGCCTACCCATTGGCCATTGGCTTCGACATCCTTTTGAAATGTTTCAGCAGGGTCACATTGTATAAGGAAAGTGTGTGAATACCAGGCCCTCTGGATAAGTAAGTCTCTGAGAGATAAATGGGTTGAAGAGGTGTTGATGTACCCCAGCATTTCCTAGAGTGTGGTACTGCTCTTCCCAAAGGACTTCCCAAAGCACAGCCCACTGAGTGGAGGACGAGATGCTTATCTTGTACCTGGATAAAGAGGGTATTGGGCTGTGGCTGGAGGGAAAAGTCCCACAAAGGCCCGAAGATAGGCTAATGACAGAGTGAATTCCACAGGGATGCCAAGCATGCCTTTACCTGGCGACAGATGAGCCTATAATCAGATGTCTGGAGGACGGCTGCTCCCAGGCATTCAGAGGCTAGGCTTCGGTTCCTGTTGACCTGAGCTCCTATATGATGCAGCTAGAGTCCACTAGGTTTGATCCTCCTGGCCCTGATTCTTGACCTTCACAGCATGGAGGCTCACAGCCTCTCTCCACTCATTTCATCCTTGTCTTTGTTTAAGAATAAGAAAAGTTGGTGTGTTTATTCATGTGCAGGCAGGTGTATTGGTGTGTGCAGATGTGTGCTGAGGCAAAGTGATAACCTCAGGTGTCGTTCCTCAGGTGTGGTCCACTCCCTACCCCTTTTGGTTTTCTCCGTGCAAAGTTTCTCACTCACTGGCCTGGAACTAGCCAAGCAGGCTAGACTGTCTGGCCTGTGAGACCCAGGGGCTGGCCCTCCGTCCTCTGTGTTGGGATTCCAAGTGTCAGCTACTGTGCCTGGCTTTTTTGGTGTTTTTTGTTTTTGTTTTTGGTAATGTAGGTTCTGGAGATTACTCTCGGGTCAAGGAAGGCTTTTTACCCACGGAACCATCTCCTTCTCAGCCTTTCTTCCTCCTTCTTGATGTTTACTTCCCTGCTCTGACCTTGTTTAAAGCAGATATTTCATTTTATGTTATTTTTCTGAAGCAAAAAGGTAGGTTTTTATTTGTTTTCAGTATCAAATAAAGTCTTTATAGCCTTTTTCTAGTAAACATTAATTTTGGGAGACTTTTTATGAACTTTGATGCTTGGAGAAAGAAAAGCAAGTTTACAAGCTAGTAGTAGCCTGTGGGATCTGCCTGTTAATGAGGATTCATCCCTCCCTTCCAAGGCCAGGACTGGACACTGTGTAGGAGGCACCTACTCCCTCCCCTCTACTTCTTGGTACTTAGTATAACATGAATCTTAAACAGTCTTATTAATAAAAAAAAAAAAAACTCAGGAGCCAGGTATTGGGGTGAATGCTGAAAGATCAGAGAAGCAGAACAAGCCACAGCCAACCTTACCTCACCAACTTCTCAGCAGATCCTATTTCCTCAAACTGGAAGCCTCTGAGTCCTCATCCAAATGGATCTCAGCTGAACTTGCTGCTAAAAGCCTAAGAGCTTAAAAAGTCTCTAGTTCCTGGTCCTCACACCTTATATACCTTTCTGCTTCCTGCCATCACTTCCTGGGATTAAAGGCGTGAGTCATCATGCCTGACTATTTCCAGTGTGGCCCTGAACTCACAGATGGTTGGATCTCTGCCTCCCAAGTGATAGGATTAAAGGCGTGTGTGCCACCATTTTCTGGCCTCTGTCTATCTAGTGGCTGTTCTGTTCTCTGACTCCAGATAAGTTTATTAGGGTGCACAATGTATTGGGGGACACAATATCACCACAACTTAGTGTGTTAAGTGGCAGTAGCCAACCCAGAGAAGCACCTTGTGCGTCAATTGGACCATCAGTGGCCAATGAGAAATGGTCTTTGTGTACCCCTGAGTCCAAGGGGAGCGATTTGCCTTGTTATTTCCACAAATCCCTGTCAGGAAGAGCATGGGTGCACAGAGGGTCAGAGGAAGCCTGGCTCAAGGTGGTGCTGTGTTTGTTAAGGTTTTCCAGGGTGTCAGCTCTTCCTCTGAAGCCGGAAGCTTGCATAGGGCAAGATGGAGATTCAGCTGTCTGTTGATTGGCCATGTCCCAGACGAATCCATAACCTACCCATGTCCCAGTCTCACAAGGGACTGTAGTGTCTGTCCCCAGCCTCAACCACTGACGTGGGTAGCTGAGAAAACCAGAGAACAATTTCATAATGTCTTTGTGATGTGGTTATTAGGGGTGGGATGGAGGGACGCTTGATTCCAGAGCTGTTCTCAAGGTGATGCATTCATAGTCTTGGAGTATACCAAACTCATTGAAAGTAAGTTCTGACTCGGTCACTGCTTAACAGCTCAGTACCATGATCTGGAATCTCCTTCGTGATGGAGTCAATCCAGTGTTGCAGTATACTGGTTCTAGAAAACATTTTTGCACCTGGATAGTTGTAGAGGACCCAAGTGGAGCCTGCCCTTTCGTAGGGACCTCTCACCTTCCTTGTCCCTCGGTTCAGCCTGTCTTCTTTCACAGCCTCTGAAAGACATGCTTCTTTGACACTAATCTACCCTGGTCTTTTGCTGATGAAGTCTAAGTCTGATCAGAAGTCCTGGACTGGGTGCTTCTATTTTCGTGATAGGCCATTCAAGCATCTGCAAGTGGTAGGGGCTGTTTAAGGGGAAGCTTGAGTAATAACCCAGCTTTTGTTATGGAAGGAGAAAAAAAATCCACCCCTAAAGGTCCCCTGAAGCTTGGTGTGGGGCTTGCCTTCTGCTTGGCCATAGAGATGTGTGGAGCTAGACTTGTGGCAGAGGTATGTACACCCTGGGTTTCTGTTATGATGTAGAAGGCTCCATCCACTGCCTGGAAGTTGGAGGCTGTCTCAAGTCTGTTGTGGTCCAAGGGTATGTGTCAGTCTTCAGGAATAAAGACAAGCATGACTCATCCCTCACCACCACATCTTTGGTTCTGCATGCTCTGTCATCTGTGAGGTCTCCTCTGGATGTTCAACTTAATCCAGAATAAAGAGATACCGCTATTTCTTGGTGGCCCTTTAAAAAGAAATGGGGAGAAAACCCACTTCCTCCCTTAATCTCCCATATGTACTGTGGAAATATATGAAAAGCACATTTAGTTAAAAGCTTGATTTATGGCACGTGGTAAGGAGATCCCGCCATGTAAGGCAGCCGAATTGGAGACTGTGAAGAGTGCATGGCTTTTAAAAAACTGCCTGCCAAGATTTGGGTGGGTGGGGAAATGGTTTACTAGAGTGTTAGCATTTATTGTTTGTAAGTGACTTCTAACAGTGGGAATATTTTTAAGTGTGTTGAAAGGGAAACTCCAAAATTGAAGTTTCTAGATTAAGGATTGAAGAATATCTGAGAAGGGAAGTTATAATTAAAGAAGAAAGAAAAGACATAAAATCAGTAATGTGTCGGTTCTGAGGAAATGAATGTCTTCCAAGGTGGGCGGTGGGGCCACGATTCAGAGGAAGGAGCCCTGAAACACAGGGTTCCTCGGGGAACCCCTGCCAGAGATGTTGCCAAGCCCTGCAGACAGGTTGAGTTTCTGAGGAAAGGGGAGTGAAGAGAAAGCCAGCCATGCTTTACAGTCCCAGAGGGGATCTTAAAAGTATAGTAAAATACATGGAGGAAAAATTAAGATATCCCTCTGTAGACAGGGAGAGCAGATTCTGTATGTTCAGATACTTTGGGTATTTTCTTACCCTTTCTCTCTCGGTGTGTGTGTGTTTTTTTTTTTACAAAGGTATTTCCCAGACTTGTACATTGAATCTGAATCTGCACTTTATACTGAACACAATTCCCACAAGTAAACAGAGTTTTGTATTTTAATAGCAATGGCTACAGCAAAGACAGTCAAAGTTTTTTCCATGTTATTCTCAGTTTTTTTTTTCCCCTCTCTTTTCCATTTTGAAAAAGGTCCACATTAAACCCTTGTGGAGATGCATTATTGCAAGGTGTGTAGGTGTATGGGAAACTTGTGTTGCAGGGCTTGGTATTCATTCCCAGGGGGGGCGGGGGGGGGGGGTGTCACAGGTTCTCCACAGAGCAGTTAGTGTCAGACCCGACGCGACATCTCTCTCATTTGAGGTAGCCCGTAAGTCATATTCACCAGCAGGATTTTGTTACCCCACAGCTTTCCTTCCTCTGCCCTAGGACTGTCCCCTAACTCCTACATTGTTTTAGATGTCTTGCTTACTGGAGCCCCAGGCCATCCTGGCTGGCAGCTGAGGGGCCCATCTTGCAAGTCAGACCCGCAATTAAAGTGTATCCTGTCTAACATCAGAACAACCCCACACAACAAAGCAGTCTGGTGAGCTATGGCTGGCCCAGCTCAGCAGCAGGCATTTAGCTTGTTGTTTTCATTCTGTCCTGCTAGCTCTGTGAGCTGGGACTGAGACCTCCTGAGACTCACAGGTAGTGTGGATTATAGACCCGGGAATCTGATCCTGAGCATACAGTGCCATTGGCCAGGATGTAGCCCACCAGACCCAGGGTAGCTTAGGCTTAGATGGTCCCTGGGTACATGCATTGAAGGATGTGGAAACATATAAAACAGCCTGGTGGCACAAGAGAGGGGTGAAGATAAGGATCTTGCTGTTTTCTACCTGAAATCTGTGTATTTCAAACCTGGGCCTTCCTTTTTCTCTTAGTTCATGCTTGTTTTGTTCCAAATGATATTTTAGTTAAAGAACTTCTACTAAAACACAAAAGAAACATGAGACCATGGTCATAAAATCTAAATAATATAGAAAGTTCTGGAATAGGACCTGTTTTCCTACTCTGCTCCCAATTCTTGACCTTTCTCCCCGAAGGTGACCACTGCTAGCCTTAGGTAGCCTTCCAGAAAATGCCTGTGGTCGCATCCCATCCTGCAAGCCTCCCCTGGCTGAGCACCAACTCTCAGGGACAAGCCACAGAAGCTGTGATGTACCACTAGCTGCTGACCATGAGCATCATTCAGCACCATGGTCTCCTGAGATTTCCCAATTACTGTTCCCTCCTCACTGGTCCTAGTACACCGTGGTTTCTGACAGTTTAGTTCTGCAACTTTAGGGTCCGGTGATGCAGGGCCCTGTAAAGAGTGTCCCGGCTACATGCAGCCTCTGCTGACTCTTTGCTCTCTGGGGCCTGTCTCATTACCGAGCTGGCGTTTACTAATTTGGCTGTGACTTCCTGCCTCCGATCCTCTGGCGTGAATTTCTACTACAGTAAGTGATGATTTTTTTTGCCTGTTTGTGTGGAAGGACTACCAGAAAGATCTTATGAATGAATGAATGAATGAATGAATGAATGAATAATCACACACTTTTTACAAGCATAACCTATGGCCCTGATTCAGAATTAGTCAGGTAGGTGGTTCCAGGGAAGCCCTGTGGGCCAACCCCATTCCAGAATCTTCTGAGTCCCTTTCCTGTGGATGAAGCTCATGGTATTTTTGTGGCCAGTGGAAAGTGGACATTGTGACGTTGTCAGAAAGCTCCTGGTTTCTGGTGCAGCCTACAGATGAGTACCACTCACCGCCGCAGGCTGGACACCACGCGGACTGTGGAAGGGGCTTCGGAGTCATCCCCTGCTTTGCTCTGAGTGGGGCTCTTAGTGGCTCCTACTCTGGTGGCTTTAGTAGGAAGTAAGGGCGTGGATTCTAGAGGAACTCACATGTTTCCTAGCTGTCTTTTCCTGCTTGCTTCTACATTTGCCTCTGAGACTGGGACCCTTGAGGGTGTGGCTCTCTATTAGAAAATTATCAGTCCTTTGGTTCCTTCTTTGAAAAAAGAAAACCAATTTTTGTTGTGCCACGATGAGTAAAGGCCCTGTTTGCACAGTAAAATTTAGATATAGCTTCTCCTTGGGGGTTGGTGAGATGACTCGATGGGCAAAGGCGCTTGCTGCCAAGCCTGAGGATCTGAGTTCGATTCCTGGAACCTATGTGGTAGGAAGAGAGAACTGACTCTCAGAAATTGTCCTCCAACCTCCACACAGATAGGCATACAAACACACATAGACGAATTTTTTCATTAAAAAAAAGTCACCTTTCCTCTTCCCCAAAGACAACTTCAGAACGTTCAGAAATGTTCCCATGTACATTTTAAATGATAATAGGATTTCACATCAAAACTCACTCCTTGATTTTAATATTTCTTTTTCTTTCTTTCTTTCTTTCTTTTTTTTTTTTTTTTTTTATAGTTCAAGCCCAGAGATCCTATGTGGCTTAGGATAACCTTGAACATCATTGACTTTAATACCTCAGGCACCTTTTCTCACTTCCGTTAAGGGTGGTTGGGGTTTACAAAGAGCAGAAAGGTGTGCCAAATGAGACAGTCCTGGGAAGAACATAAGTCCTGGGTTCCTCTGACGAGAGTCTAGGATCCACCTGTGAAAGTTCCTTTGCGTTTATCTTTGCCAGTTGGATTGAGATGTTTGTCTGCTCAGCTGGGGATCATCAGCCATGCAGGGGATGGAAGCCAGGATGGCTTGGTGTGATGCCTGGATGGTTCCTGTCTAACCTTTACGTTCCATGTGTCTTTGGCCAAAGCCTCCGTCGAGGTCCAGAATAAAGCAGTACCCAGCAGCCCACAGTCAGACCAAGGCTGTGTGGTTATACCCAGGCACAGCCTTCACATGGGCTCTGAGGAAATTTTCTTCCTCAGGCATCCGCCAAGGAGAGACCGTGTGTTTAAGAGATCAACACTGTGTCTGACATAGGCTGCTACAAATCAAGGGACATGAGAAAATAGCTTGGTGAAAAAGCCTGGGTGCTGCCAGGTGGGAGAGGGGCCTTCCCGTGTGGTTCTGAGTGACGGTGTCTTTCCCTCAACTCTTGGTCTCGTGTGTTCACTGCCCTGCTTACTGGAGCAAAAGTGACAAGAGCCAGCCCATTTTCACCAAATTGTGTGGACATCATCAAGTTTCAGAAGGACTGGAGATGAAGAATGACCTCCCAGTGCCCGGGCCTTGGGTTTCCTTGAATGGAAGACCTTTGAGTTACCAGAATGCCCTCCCCGTGCATACCCTACAGCTCTTTCCTTGAGATCCCCTTTTTGCTCTTTGGAGGCAAAGGCAGTGGGAGAAGTCATCTGCTAGGTACTTGTGAATCCCTACTGCTGATTCGGTTTGGGATTTGTTTCTATTTTATGGTGCTGGAAATGGAACTTGGGACCTTGTCCATGCCTGGCCAGCAGCCTGAGCCCAGCCTGCATGTTAGTGAATCTTAGGAGCACAGCATCAGTCTGTGGCCTGAGCAGGACTAAGGAGAGCTTCTTCATCCAGGGCTCTGAATAAGGAAAGGCAAAAAGATGGTAATGAAGCCTGTGGGGTCTGTCTGCACATTCTTAAGTGACTGTCTTTAAAAATTAAGATGAAAAGAAGAAATACTATGATTAAACTTCTATAAATATTTTTATGGGGAAACCTGATCTTTCCTGTGACTTTTCCTTTTGGTCCACTTTTTTTTTTTTTTTTTTTTTGACTGGTTCCTTCCCCTTTCTTTGCAAGAACTGACGCTCTGGCTGGGTCCCAGCTCACTTCCAGGTTCCTCAGGTAGAGCCAGGATTACATCTGCCTCTTTGCATTTTGTATCCAGGTTTCGGCTGAGTCTAGCTCCTCCATGAACTCCAACACCCCGCTGGTGAGGATAACGACTCGGCTGTCCTCAACGGCAGATACCCCAATGCTAGCAGGGGTCTCCGAGTATGAGTTACCAGAGGATCCAAAATGGGAGTTCCCCAGAGATAAGTGAGTACCTCTTCTGTACATAGCCCCAGTGAACGCTTAGCTATAAATGGGAGTATTGGATTGACATTTTCTTTTCATGGCCTTTAGCTGCAAAGGTCTTACTCTGACATTGTCAACAGGAGTGAGATTGTGTTTCTGAATAACCAACTCCTGGAAAGAAGAATTTAAATTTTTTTTTTTTTTTTTTTTTTACAAAGTTCTGCCTAGCAACCAAGCAAGATGGCATGTGGTTATCATTGTTTAAGTTCCTAGACAATTCAAACCTAGTTAGGAGGAACAAAAATGGAGTTATGCAGTCTTTAAAACAGAGCTAACATTCCAACTTCTGGTTACTAGACATGGCCTTAAGGATCTGGGTTTTTTGTTGTTGCTGTTGTTTGTTTTATTTTTATTTTTTATCTTTTTTTTTTTTTTTTTTTTGAGATGGGGTTTCTCTGTGTAGTTTTGGAGCCTGTCCTGGATCTCGCTCTGTAGACCAGGCTGGCCTCAAACTCGCAGAGATACACCTGGCTCTGCTTCCCGTGTGCTGGGATTAAAGGCATGTGCCACCACCGCCTGGATTTGTTTTGTTTTTAATAGTTATTCACGTGATATTGAGCTGAAAAGTTTCAAATCTGGCACCTGATACCCGAGTTCTATGGTCTACAATACTTTTGCTTATTGGTTGATAGGGAGGTATCTCATTATGTGCTGAGGCACAAGGTTGCCACGCAGGCTTGGACGGGACATTCCTAGGAGCTGTTTGTCTCTTGGCCCAGCCTGAATAACTCCATGTAATTTGGCCTAGGCCTGGGCTGGATTTGAATTCCAGTTCCGCCCGTCTGTGGCTGGGCAGACCCGAGGGATTCACTCAGTTCTTCTGAATGCCTTGCCTATAAAATGAGGGTCATGGTCTGCACCTCCTGGGACTGAGCACAATTCTCGGTGGTCAGACTCTCATTTTCACGTGTGTCTTGGTAACCAGAGGCCTTTGAACTGCAGACTTGAGTGAGATGGTGTGTTTAACAGAGCTGGTGGTGCAGATGGTAGGCCAGCAGCCTCTCCCCTGCAGGTAGAGAGCAACCCTAGCTCCAGGGAGTGAAGCTCCCTGGGGGGGCTGGCAGCCTCCTTCTTGTAGGATTAGAGTCTAGACAGCTTGAGAGTAGCAGAAGGTAGAAATATTGGCTCTTTCTGCATCAGATACATAGGAGTAAGCCCTCGGCTTGCTTGAAAACGACTAGCCCACTATCTGGACATTTGCAGTGTCTTCCTAAGATTCTGTTAGTGCTTTGTTTAACACACACACACACTGTGTGGTTGTGTGTATGAATATACAGAGATTCAGGAACACAAAGATAAGATTTCCCTAGACTGGATGGCCAATTCTAACTGGAAGGGGAAGGAGGCTTGGGCCTCACTTGGGTCTTTGAGTCATACAATTCCAGGCATGTTGGTTCCCATTTTAGAGATTTTCACATATATCCCAATCCAGGGCTGAGTTACTGACTATGTAGCCTACAGTTTATGTCAATGGAAATCATTTCCAGCTTATTTGTGTACTGTGAAATAGAGTGAAAAGAGCATCCATTCATTCCTTCCTTCATCCATTCAGGGACTGTTTATTGGACATTTTACTGGTGAGGTACCAGAGAAAGCACAAAGAATGGTTTCTTTACCTGCAGACTTTTGAGAGAGGAAGAGATGTTTCTCTCGACCCCTGCCAGCCTCCTAGCTGTGTGTGATTGTATAAATAGCTGGGTTCATGTGCACATCCCTATGGATACAAGACTGAATTGGGGAGTTGTGCTCATAAGTTAGAAACTTGCAGCGTTCAGGTTGAGTCTGAATTTTTGGCCACCTGTGACACCAGTCAACAGTGCGAGTCTATGTTGCCCAGCGGCTCCCACTCAGGGGTACCTAAGTGTGGAAAATCTGAGCACTGTGCATTTCCAGGCGGTGTTTAGCACAGATGTAGGTGGAGCAGATTTCCAATGAATGAAGGCTATTTAGAAGCGGTTTATTAGGTTGGAGGCAGAAATTACACAAAGAGAGGTTTGTTATACTTGTAACGGGGCAATAGGACATAAATTAACCATTTTCCAACGCAAATGTTTATTTTCTGCCAAGATGTTCAATTTAATTTTATTTCTGGACTGAAAGGGGATGCCTTCAGCATAGCCTTCATTTTCTCTCTTTCTTTCTTTCTTTCTTTTTTTTTTTTTTTTTTGAGCCTTTGAAAACATTGTGTACTTACTGTAAATGCTGTATACTGAAGACAGCTTAATACTTGTCTG
>CABHPQ010000421.1:0-32414 GCA_902168405.1 Peromyscus aztecus
AAAAAAATTAAGGTTAATATCTTCTCAAATGTATCTGGCCTTCTTGGAAGCTGTTTTGTGTCTCCAACAGACATCATCTCAGTGAAAAATAAAATTGCCTAAGCACTGTCCATGTCAACAGAAACTTCCAAATAATCACCATCTTTGCATGCCTGGTTCCAAGAGGGATTTCATAATTATTTTTTTCTTAAGACTAATCCAGGCAAGAGCTGTTCCTGATTTATTCTCTGCTGTGGTTTTGCAGGACCAGGCAGTTCCAACATGGCCTTGAAAAGACAATCTGCCTTAAGCAAGCCAATTAAGAAGCCTTTTTTAACTGCAATATAACTGGCCAGTTCACCTACTGCTGTTTCCCCAGAACTCCAGATGAAGTGAAGCGGATCAGATTGTTAAGCAATTTTACATAAGATGTGATTTAAAAATAAACAGCGTTATAAATAGAATGAAACATTATTGGGAATATTGAATATAATATTCCACTAGGAAACGGAAGGCAACATCTCATGGATAGTGCCTTGTTCGATTTTTTTTTCCTTTTTAGACTTTGGTGGAAACTAAATGGTGTGTTCTCAATCGTTGCATTTATATAACAAGTTAGTCTAAAGAGGTATAGGAGGCATGGCTCACAAAAAGCATTAGAAAAGTCAGAAATGTTAAGCATGAAGGATTTTTTTTTTCTTCTTCAAAGGAAAAAAATGGAGTGGATATTGTCTGACAACCTGGGATCTTTGCTATTCTAAAAAGCCAGCCTTCACCTGCATACCCCCAAATCCTGAGCATTGTTTAGGTCCTACTCCCGAAGCTTTGTCTCTCAGTGAATAGAACCCGTCCTTATGGAAGAGATCCATGCACTCTGTCCATCAATAGAATCCATCTGTATACTTACTACACATCCTTCCTCCTTAAGCCCCTTGCCCTGGGCTCTGTGTATCAGTCAGAAGAACTCACTCTTACTGGAAAGGTCACAGGTGCTTTGCTACTTTGCAAGGGAGTTTTGATATCGCAATCCCTGGAGCTTTGTTGTGATAATTGTTGAGTGGAGACATTCTCCCAAAGTTTTACTGTGCTTAAATGTGTAAGAAAAATAAACCTCAAGGTCAGACCCTGGACGTTTTTGACCCAGCACATGTAAAAGTGGTGATGAACCCAAGCCGATCGTTTCCCTGCTGGCCATGATGCTTGCAAGGACTCTGACAAACAGGATTTCCAGAGGAAAACTTAACTTAGAGGTCCCCCCCCCCTGCCCTCACCATATTCTTATGAAAGGGATGGAGAAAACCCAAGAAAGGTGGACAGCAAGTCACCAGGAGCTGCCTAGGGACTGACTGCACGTGATGCTGAGACAAAGATTTCCTTAAAAACACATATGAAATGAACAAGTGAATGAGGGAATGAATGAGCCTCATTTGGTCCTTTAAAGTTACATGGTGCCTGGGCAAGTAGGAAAATGGAATAAAAAAAATCTAGGTACAATTCTAGGTTCTCTAGGCCTTCCTTATTTTGTAGAGAAGGTTTGTGCTCCAACCAGCTAATTCCTGTTCTCCTTCATGATAAATCCTCAAAGGATGCCAAAATCATTTCCTCGAGGACTTCCATCTTGTAATCACTCCCTGGGATCAGTGTCCCCACTGCTGGCGCCCTTGGAGAGAAGATCCTAGGGATGTGGTGCTCTCAGAGCTGACTGTCCCCAAAGGCCATGTGATGCACAGTCCTGAGGCCTCCCTGAGCTGAAAAATCACACTGATGAGTCAAAATGGAGTGGAACCTTCTCCTCTGCACGATGTCACCTTGTCTGAATGAAACACTGACTCTGAACTCATGAAAACAACTTCTGCCCTACCTGACCTCCTCTTCACCAGACCATGACCATCACTAGGAGAGGTCAACAATAAGCCGAAAGGTCCGAGGATCTCTAACAGGGGTGCCACATAAAATAAATGCAGGTGAAGCAGGGCCCTCAGCAAAGAGCCCTGTGAGCACGGGATCTCTACATAGAAATGAATGAAACTGGGCCCTTATCTTACCCAACACACGCAAGTCTATTCAAAACAGACTAGAGACTAAATACAAGCTGTGAAACTGTTAAACTCCTAGCGGGGAAGAAACACTAGGGAAAGCATCAGGATACTTGATACGTGATACCTGGAATCATCGGACACCAAAAGCACAGGAGCAAACACAAGAATAAGTGTGACTCTCCAAGTCAACAGCGTCTACACAGCAAAGACAGAACTCAACAGAGGAAGGGGACACTACGGACCTGAAGAAAATATCTGCAAATCCTATGTCCAAAGAGGAGTTAAAGTCCAAACTGTATAAAGAACTCTTGTAACCCAATAGCAAAAAAAAAGACTACAACTCAACTTAAAAATGGTCAAAGGACATGAATAGGTATTTCTTCAAAGAATAAACACAAATCTACTCTATGAAAAGTCATTGTATGAAAGATGGTCAACATCACTCATCATCAAAATATGTAAGTTACAACCAGGGTGAGATATTAGTTCACAACCATGAGGGCAGTTACTATGCTAGTAAATTTTATGTCACTTAAAAAAAAAACTGAAATAACAAAGAGGAAGGGCTTTCTCCGGCTCATCATTAGTTTCAATCCGTGGTTGGTTAGCTGCATAGGTTGGAGGCTTGCTGTAACATATCATGGTTGACTGCAGATGACAGATCAAAACTGCTCACCTCATGGCATGGCCTGGGTAGAGAATGACGGAAGGAAGAAGTAGGAAAACACTGTCTATATCATACCTCTAATGACCCAGAATATCCTCCTGGGTCTTGCCAATTAAGGGTTCCACGGAGCTCCTCTTAGCAGTGCCACATTCCAGAAACCAAGCGCAGCTCTTAATATGTGGGCTTTTGGGGAACATTCCAGAACCAAACTTTAGCAGCTACTCTAAGAAGATGAAAGAGGGGGGCCAAGGTGGAGGTTGAGAAGCAAGGAGCACTTTACAGCTTCACAGGGACTCGGGGATGAAACAACCACAAAGTTGTTTGTGACTGAGGAAATGCTCTCAAGTTCAAATAGAATAGAGTGACTTGGGGAGGCCCAGTGATCCAGTGATGGGAACAGAAGACAGCCAAACATAGTGGAGACCAATAGGACGATCCTCAAAAACATAAACTTAAAACCTGCTGTAAGATCCAGCTGCACCACGCCTCGGCACGTGCTCAGATGGATCCAAGTTGGTTCATAACAGAGACATCATCATATCCAGTACTGCTGCACTGTGGGGTTATGTAATTAACCTTGATGCCCATCAGCAGATGAGTTAATTAAGAGAATATGGTACACACACAATGAGCATTTAATCAACCATAGAGAAGAATGGAATTGTGTCATTTGCAAGAAAATGGATAGAGTTTGAGACGATCATGTTTAAGTAACATAAGCCAGATTTAGAAAGACAAATGTTGCATGTTTTTCTCTCATATGTTAATCTACATTTGAATGTGCAATTTGAAGGCAAGAAGGGAACTAGCAAGAATGGGGACTACAAGAGAGTGTCACATATGAATAAGAGCAAAGTAAATGTAATATATATGTACATAAATATATTAAAATAACATCAATATCATCTGGTGCTATTGGCCACACACTAATCCTTTTAATTAAGAAAAAAGTACAAATGCTGGCAAAGGTATGGAGGAAATGAATTGTTATATACTGTTGATGGAAACAAAAATTAGTCGAGACACTATGGAAAACAATATTGAAATAAATCACAAAGTTTTCCGCCTCCCCAACTCCTCCTGGGTCCTCCTCCCCACCTCTCTACCAGTTTTCTTTAATGGAGTGATACTGGATATATCAATAAACCATGTTCTCATGCTCATGGATAGTTGGCTATCATAAGTTTTAAAAAAGCTACCATCTTACTCACCCATACCTGTTCTGGACATACACCTGAAGGGATACAAGCTAAAATCAGTCTTGGTATATTTCATATGCATATATGAAAATGCCACAAAAAAAACTATTTTTGCCCAACTACTATAGACCAATTAAAATAAAACAAAGATGAGAAGTAAGTGTTAAACAGACATGCAGATATTAGAACCCTTATACAGTGTTAGTGGACACACAAAATGGTACAACTGCTATGGAAAACAGTGTGGATGTTCCCCAAAATCTTAAAAATATAGATAGCATGGGACCCAGTGATCCTCCTTCTAGGTTGAAATGGAAATCTCCAGGACTTATTAACTGTCCTATGCACATTGCATCACAATAGTTAAACTAGGAGGTACTTACCATCTGTCAACAGATAAATGAATAAAGAAAGAATTTGGCATCTGTTGAAAACAGAATAGTATCCAAGCATTGTAAAGTGGGGAGGGGCATGTAGCTCAATGATAGAATACACCCACCCCAGCATACATGCACACACGTGCGCATAAAATCAGACAGTGGAATGGGCTTTTCCAAGGTTTGGGGTAGATGGGAGGGTGCTAATCAAAGGTCTGAAAGCTTCCGTTAAGTAAGATGAACGAAGTTCCTGGATTGTACAACATTGAGCCTACGGTTAATGGTACTGGATCGTGTATTTGCATTTGTGTTTGGTGTTCTCACCACAAGACAGAATTTATTTTTAAAAGACAAAGCAGCATGCTGTGTGGGTCATCCAGGCTGTCACCCAGCATGCTTGGTGACTTTTCCGCTAGCTCCAACACAGAGCTCTCAGGCAAGGCCACTCAGTATGATCTACTCAACTGGACATCACCCGTGTCAGACATGGATTGATTTCACCTAAATGGGAACCACATGCAGAAGAATTGAGCCCAAGCGTCCAGGCTGTCAGGAGATTAACTTGATCATGTCATAAAATCCTCAGTGATGAACGACAGCAGAAACGGCGGGGTGAGATTTAATTACCAATCTCTGACATATTCAGACCCTGACCACTTGTGAAAAAGGCTTTGTGTAGGTCCCGTCACCCCCTGTTTGAAAAAGAGAAACTGGGGGTTATATATATTCATTTTTCTAGGTCATTCGGCTGGCATGTGGCAGAGTTGAGGGTAAAACTATGCCTAGATGGCAGCCGCACCTCTCCCCTTCACCACTAGAGCACAGCGAGCCAATCAGCCAAGGCTGGCGCGTGAGTGACACTGTGAAGAGAGCAGCCCCTCGGAAGACTGGACTGCTAGGGTGGCTGCACAGACGGGATGGCTGGGGGCAACGTCGGAAAGAAAAGATAATTAAGTAGGGGAGCGAGTTGAGAAGGCTTGTCGCTTCATTGAACATGAAGTAATAAAAAATCTGTCCTAATCTTAATTTATCCCTTCTCATAGTACTGGGAATCTCTTGATAAAGGGACTGAAGTACCGGCATTCAACTTAAGTTTGAAAAGGTGTTTTTACTTTAGATTTTGAATACGTGAGTATATGCTGTATATATCCATGTGTGCACATGTGGTGGTAGGGATTCATATGCAGGTGTGTGCACATGTGGATAAAGCCAAAGGTCCACAAAAGGTATCTTCTTTGATCTCTCTCCACCTTATTTTTTTAGACAGGGTCTCAAGATGAACATGAGCTCTGTGATTGGCCAAATGAGCTGGCCAGCATGTCCCAGGGATCCTCCAATCTCTGGCTCCCCAGCACTGGATTCCAGGGCTGTTGCCACCACACCAGGTACTTATATGAATGCTGGATACTCCACTCGGTTCCTTATGCTTGCACAGCAAGAACGCACTTTCCTGACCATACTTATCTCTCTGGCCCTTCAACTTAAGTTTTAAGATTATGGCCACAAAGATTTCTGTATTCATGATTATCAAAATAACTAAGGAAAAAGAATTTATTTGTGTAACAAAAAGCAATGGCAGAGAAAAGTTGCCTGAGATGACAAAAAGCTATCAATAATCTACATGTCCTCAAAGGAGGTTAGTTTTTTAACCATACAGCCATGTATGCAGACTATGATATGTTATTCCGCAATAAAGATGCATGCAGCAAATCTGATGCATGCAGCAAATGAGTGGATCCCAGGGGATTTACACTAAGTGAAGAAGGCAGACACTGAGGGCTAATGATGTGAGATCCCACCTGGTGGGTGGTTGGTTGGTTGGCTGGCTCGTTCGTTGGCTGGTTGGTTGGTTGGTTGGTTGGTTGGTTGGTTGGTTGGTTGGTTGGTTTGGTTTGGTTTTATTTTTGATGTTCTGGACAGGGTACATTAGCCTCTGGTGCTAATGGTGTGACACAATCTTCCAAGAGAAATCTCAGGGGAGGTCTTTCAGCACTGTTCATAGTGATGGTTCTATGACTCTACCTATTTACCAAAACTCATAGAACTTCGTACCCAAAGAGTTTATCTTAGTATATTTGAATTAAAAAATAAACTGAAGAGCAAAACAGAACATTTTCGCCTGATACTAAGCATAAGGCAAAGGCTTGTTATTTTCTGGATGTTATAAAACACAAAAACATCTTTTCACAGAGTACCTTCTACAAACAAGATAATGTAACTTAGTTTTTAAATCACAAACTAGACTGTAATTTTTCAAAAATTACATGCAAGCCATAAAAACGTGTTTATTAAAGGCAAAGTGGTTGGACAGAATGCTGTTTACCACCTCTGAATCGCAATAAAATGTTTACAGATTTTTAAACCTTTTGTGAATAGAGTAAATTAGTGGAAAGTTACCTTTCCTGAGAGAAAGTGTTAGACTTTGTACTCATTGGCCAAAATGGAATTTGTGACTTTCTGGTATGTTAAATTCCGTACTAGGGGGCTATTTACCATGATAAATACTGTTTCCTAACAAGAGGAAAAGAGGTGGCCTGGGAAGATAACTGCTGGGATTTTAATGCACTCTCTGAAACACTCTGACACACTCTGCTAGAGAGAATAATTTAATATCATCCAGAAAGCCAGGCTCAAAGTTCCATTCCCAGAAAATAACATTAAAAATAAATGCAGTTTAATTCAACAAACATGCACCAAGCGTTTACTATATGAGGAGCACAATGCTAGGCACCAGGTAAACAAGTCTAAAAATGCAGCAATACAGACATGCAGTAACTAATACATGCGATGGGGATGGTAAATACACTTGCACACAAAAATTTAAATGTAACGATGGAACCATGGTCAGGATATACAAATGGCCTGAGAGAAAAGATATTGACTGTCTAACAAAATGATATCAACTAGAACCCAGGACCCTCTAAAGTTTGTCTTCAGTGGAGATTAAAATGTTGAGAGGTAAACAGGGTGCTCCATGGTTTGAAGAAATCATTCTTTTGGCATGTACCACTCCTTCTTCCTATGATAGTTCTGAGAATGTGGCCAACTGATACCTGTACTTGTATTGCATGACTTGGGAAAACTTTCCAACTGATAAAATTGCCATAGGGATAGGGAATAATTATTTAAAGACACCCTTTCTAGCAAATGCAAACATTCCAAGTGATGTATTGCTTTTTCATAAGATCTTTTTATGCATGGGTCGTGGCAGAAGGGGGGAAGATACTATGTAAGCCAGCCGTTTTACCCAGACATTTGATTGGCAGGTATAAACAACTCATGTTCACGTCTTCTGTGACATCTGTAGTCATAGCTAACAGAACCACAGCTCACTACCTTAACCGCAGTGACAAACAAGTTCAAGCAAACATTCTGGAGTAATGGAATTTCAACCATGTCCTGTGACTTCAACCCATCCTGAAAATTGTTGCAGTGTCTTCTTCTGAGAAATGTAGATAATCGGCGTGACTGCTCTGCAGGGCAGCTCTCGAGAGCAGGTGCCCGACAGGAGTGATTCTAAGGCTTGCTCCGTGCCAAAACGTGTCCTCACCCTAAGATGCCACTTTCATTAGTCTATGTTAAGGTGTGGAAAGAGAGATGAGAAGAGGAAGAACAACAGGACAAAGAGCATGATGATGAAGGATGGAAATGCACCATCAGCTTCCCAAGCAATCAACTGTAGCTGGGTGACAATCCTCAAATGGCATTTGAAGAATGTCCCAAAAACTTTAACTGGGTACAACATTCAACAACTTTCCCTGAAAAGCATCACAGGGGGCCAGAGAGATGCCTCAGCAGACAAAGGGTTCAGCCACACTAGCTCTGCAAGCCTCAGTTAGTCAAGTTCAATCCCCAGAACCCACATAATGGTTACATGGTTACAGTGACATACATCTGTAATGCCGGCGCTCCTGCAGCAAGATAGAAGGTGGAGACAGACCTGCCAAGAAACTCATTGGCCAGCTAGCCTGGAGTCCGCAGAGTGGCAAGAATGAGAGAGACCCTGCTGTCTCAACAAGATGGAAGGAAAGAACCTACTCCTGAAAGTTGTCCTCTGACCTCCACATACATGCAATGACACATATGCATAAGCATACACGTACATGTGAAACACACACACACACACACACACACACACACACACACACACCACATAGATAAACACCATTGAACCAGACATGGCAGTGATGTATGTCATCCCAACCCTTGGTAGAGGAAGGGGGATCACAAGTTCAAGTTCATCCTCAGCAACATAGTGTTTTCAAGGTCAGCCTGGATAAGTGAGATCCTGTTTTTAAATAAAGGAACTCATCCTGTGATGCAAATGTCATGTTCTACGTGAGTTCCAGCAATCCAACAGCCAAATTTGACATTCACCTTTGCCTTTCTTGATAAATAGCTAACAATTGCTCTAAAGACATGAGAAAGAAAGATATACACACTGAATGATTGAGGTCAATGACATGTGCCCGAATTAAAATGACATAGATGATGGGATAAACTTTATACTGCTGAGGTCATATACCACGATTTATTTTTAAATCACTGCTCTTCTGTGGAGCAGCCTGAAGTGGTCTGTAAGAAAACTGCTTCCACGCAAAGCTACACAGAGAAACCCTGTCTCAAAAAACAAAAAAAAAAAAAAAAAAAAAAGAAAGAAAGAAAACTGCTTCCTACCCGCTTGAACCAGAGACACCCACAAAACCATGCAAATAAAGAGATTCAAAGCTTCGTGTTCACTCTAAGAACATCCACAAAATTGCTCAGGCCATCCATCTGAAAGATGTCATTCTAAAGTGAGTTGGCAGGTGTCTGGCTTAATAGTAGACTGAACACAGGCCATACAGCCAAAAGCAAGTACTAAATTTTTGCTGTATATGCTTAAAATGCAGAGTCATGCTGGCCTTAAGGGTTTGGATGTAGCTTTTCTAGGTACTGAACACACATAGATCTGGGTAAACAAACACCCAGGAATTGCTGTTGTACAAACAGAGCACAGGTTATGGCTGGAACACAGGCCCTGAAAGATACTGAGATGATCTGCACTAAAAGTGAATAATTTGTTCCTAAACTAGAGGGGATGTTGCACAGAAGAAAAAGATATCACAGAAAAAAGTAAAGAAATAAAAACTTCTAGTACAGGAATAAATTCTTTTTTATGTTTGTTTGGTTTTTTGTTTTGTTTTGTTTTGTTTTGTTTTTTGTTTTTCGAGACAGGCTTTCTCTGTGTAGCTTTGTGCCTTTCCTGGAACTCACTCTGTAGCGCATGCCGGCCTCAAACTTTCAGAGATCTGCCTGCCTCTGCCTCTCAAGTGCTGGGATTAAAGGTGTGTACCACCACCACCCGGCCAGGAATAAATTCTTAAACATTTTCATCATCTAGTATAATTTATAGAACTCAATAAATATTTGCTAAGTGAAGAAAGGAACATGTAAATGAATAAATGAGGTGGTTTCTTCAGAACTTTTTTCTAACAAACTACTGTCAAAGACTGGCATATAGGAGGAGATATTTTCACTTGAAAAATAGCTGCTCACAGATGAGGTCACTGCAGTGGAACTGTCATTAAGAAACCCGAACCTCATCTTCGAAGGGTTGGTGAAATAACCCTTGTATTTTCAAGCACTAGCCTACATTGCCATCACTTGGACCTCAGCACTGATCTCCTTCAAGCTTGTGACTTGAACGATGAACAAGTTACTCTGAAACAAACATTTCCAGTTTTGAAGATGCAGCGAAAAAGCTTTCCTCTTCCAGCACACCTGCTTTAGAGCTAATGAATGCTCAATATAAACCAAAGGAGAAAAGACAAGAGATACAGCTCTATCTACCTGGGTCAGCCAGAGGGCCAGAGAGATGAACAGGCTGACCACCCCCATACTGGCTTGCATTTTTCAAAATAACATTCCACGGTTGCTGTAGAACCTGGGTCAAGGAAATTTCATTACTGTCTTTATTATTCTTTAATATTTTTTTCCTGATCACCTAGCGACTACTACAGTAAGTACCTTCAAACTTGAAAGGATAAATACTGCAAATGTGTAGACTGAGTTCCCCCGATTTGTGTATCCTGAGCTTAAATTGATCATTTACATTTTTCACTTTTTAAAGAAAAATAAACAAAACTATAAAGAGGAGATACTAAAAAAAAATTCCATGCTGTATACTTTAAAAGCTTTTCAAGGTGAGAAGCCAAAAGTCCCCTTCAGCAACAAATAACAGAATTATTAGACAATATAATTAATATGCATTAACTGTTACTTATGAAACAAAGCAATACATCTAAGGAATGCAATTATATGCACGTTAAAGCATGCATATTAAAAAGTATGCATATTAATGAGTAAGAAACCTCACCAAGTTATGTTAAATATATACCAAAAAATCTTGGTGTTTTTTTTTTTTCTTCAAAATTGTACTTGGATAGTAAGACCAATGGGAAGTTCTCAATTAATTGCTGCATTTATAATAAAGGAGTATTTAAATTGCAGTGACTATGTAAACTTTCCACGAGACCCTGCTAATAAAACCTAATCTCTTCCTCATTTGAAAAGGGCTGGCATGCTCTCTGGCCCTATATGCAAAAACCGTGAACATTTCAGACTCATATAACCCCTTCCACATTAATAACCAATTATGCTCCAAATGGCATTTTAAGCCTAACATTGATTTATTGTTTTCTTTACTACAGCAGCAAGCGGCGGCCTGTCAGGAGTTGCACAGGAGCCGCACGGGTGAAGCTTGCCTCTGGGATATGGGAAGAAAACATCAGAGCTTCTGTGTCTGTTTATTTATTAGCAAAGCCACACAGAAATTAGCTTTAGTGATATGTAACAAAGATGCCACTGGTCCCTTCCCCAGTCTGTATATCATCTATGAACAAGACAGTAGATTGGTATTCATGGAAGAAAATGGGAGGAGGCAACAGTGGAGTACTCCTTTAATTGCTTTTATTGTGTGGCAAAGTACTGTGGTATAGAATTGTTGAACACAGGACTTAGTATTATCCAAACTTGTGGTGACATTTTATTTGTATGTTAATAAATAAAGTTTACCTGGAGACCAGAGGTCATAGCCAGCCGTAAACAGAAGTCAGGCAGTGGTAGCACACTCCCTTAATCCGATCACATGGCAGGCAGAGTCTCTGTGTGTTCAAGGACACAGCCAAGCATGGTGACATGAGCCTTTAATCCCAGTACCAACCATAGAGACCTGGAGGTCTGGAGGTCTGTACAGACAGGCAGTGACGAGGAAGTCATGTGGCTGGGCTTAGAGCCAATGAGAAGGCAGAACAGCAAGGCAATAAAGGTGCAGGTTAGACAGGAAGAAACTGGTTCAGTTCTCTTGGGAAGCGACGGCAGATTGGTGAGCTAAGGTTAGTTGGTGGCTCTCACTATTGCTCTGATCTCTACGGGTTGCACCCCTGTATTTAGCTCTGTGTTTCTTATTTAATGAGACTGTTTAGAAATTAGCCTACACAAACTAATCCCACAAAATGAAAAAAAAAATGAAAAACAAATCCTTATTAAAACAAACCAGCTTGGCTATATAAATTATTAGTATAGAATAATAATTAGTGATTATGTAAATATGCGCACAGTAAAAAGATAGAGCCATTGCCTCCACCCCTATAGTGTGTTGTTGTTCATTTTGTAGTACTAGGGGTTGATTGTAGGGCCTCATATGTGCTACACAAGTTCTCTACCACAGAGCTGTATCCCTCACTCCCTACAATGAGGTCTTTAGCATCCATGAACAAGTCTAACAAAAAGGCAAAAAAAAAAAATTAGTCTTACTAAAACACAAGTAAACACCCACCATCATGAGTGACAAAGATCACCTTGAGTACACAGACTGCCTTGAGATATTATGTACTGATACACTGTGCCATAATTAGCCAGGCCTTTTAAAATGTTTATCTTACAACCTACTCTTCTCTCTCTATATTGTGTCATGGACAATCTGTATTAGATCGGTAATATATGCATATAACTAATAGTGAGCAAGTACCAGGCCTCGATATAAAAGCCGAATTGCCCTATATCCAGCCTTTCCAACATCACCTGCAGGAGTGAGCCCCAAAGCTCTATAGAGACTGCAATGCTCGCCTCCTTAGAACTTTGGAGACAATCAAGAGTAATGTTACCAAGCCCCTCACCATCAGAGGAAACCTGAAGGTCGTGGGCTGTTCCTCATCAGTGGCGCTCCACTTTGCATATGCATTAATCTCACCTTATCTTCCCAAATTCAGAATGCATGACGTTATGCCCTCTGCAAGTGTTCAGATTCCTCATGTTCCACTTCCTCCTAAACACTGCCTTTAGCTTTGATTCTAAGAACTCTTCTCCTGCAGTCCCTTCAAAGGATGGCTAATCTCTCCCCTGCATTCTAACCATTATTGTCTTTCCTCATTATTCTGGAACATGGTTTTATTTTGTTTGTGGTCTCCCTTCAGATATCCAGAAAAACAACTCATGCCATCATACCAAGGCACCACAATTAACATCGATCTCTGTAATATCTACAAGATTCTAGTGATTGTGTCACCATTACCTGCCCTTCCCAATTCATCATACCTGAATCTCCCAAAATTCTTAAGCTTCCAGTCCTTAAACTCTTATCCTTCAATAGGCTTCCCCTCCAGCTACTTAAAGTGATCTGTTATCTCCTCACTACCAATAACAAAACTCCTCCATGACCTCAGCTGCAGTTTATAGACAGCTGTTTAATATCTCTTCCCTCAACCCTCCACCATCCTCAGAGCAATCAATAATAGACTCCACATGTATACACTGTAGGTGGCATCTTACAGCTCATGCACACAGCATTGGGCATAAGCTCAGCTCTTATCAAACTCAACTCTTGCATTACACACTAACTTCTTGCTTGCTCTCCTCAGTGAACCATTAGGCACATTTTTCTACTTTTGGGGTCATTTCCGTCAGTATCAAATATGATGCTGTCTCTCCCAGAAGTTATTACATATTTGAAAACCCCAAGAGAATCAAATGGAACAAAAAAAACAGTAAAAACAATATGAGAATTCCGAAATTTAACAGGATATATGTTATAAAGAAAGCAAGATTCTTTCCATATAAAATCTCATATAATAAAAAACACCATTTATACTAGCTAAAAAAGGGAAAACATTAAAATAAACTTAATAAAATTTGTCCAAGATCAATATGAATAAAACCTAATAACACAACCAGAAACACAAAAGAAAACTGAGAAAATGCAATTACATTGGCTACAGAAATTCGACAAAATAAATTTGTCGATTCTCCTTAAAAGAATTGACAAACAGGACAGTATCACAATAAAAATGCAGCTGCTGGTTTGGAGGATGTTTGTTGCTGATTTAATTATTTTCCTTTGGAACTAAAGAAACTGACCCAAAGTTCATACCCATGTAAACATGTGAGAACAACAAGAAAGCCCATTTTACAAACCATAAAGGAGTGAGAGCTAAGCACTATTACTCATGAAATGAGCAAAGAAAATAGTCAAAACATGTCTTTTAAAAACTTTTAAAACTCTGAAAGCTGGATATATGGCTTTAGAGCTGACCACCAAGAATCGGTAACCAATACAATATGTTTTGTTTTAAACACAACATATAAATGGAACAGAATGGAATCCAGAAACACATCTACACAAATAGTAACACTTGATTTCAACACAAGTGCAACGCAATTAATTCAGAAAGGGGTCGTCTTTGGGGGTTTGGAGAGAGAGTACTGTTAGGAACACTGGCTGTTCTTCCAGAGGACCGGGGTTCGATACTCAGCACCCACATGGTAGTTCACAACCATCTGTAACTCCAGTTCCAGGGGATACGAAGCCCTCTTCTGTCCGGGCACACACGGGGTACAGACAGACATGCAAGCAAAAACACTTATACACATAAAATAATAATTATAGTAAAATATTTTTATTTAAAAAATATTTTCAGTATATGGTGCTAGAAAATGGGCTAGCCACATATCGGAAAAAATGGAGTTCAAACTTTACAAAAATTAATTCAAACTCGATCTCAAATCTGTTGAATTTAAGACCTGATAACTTAAAACTGGAAGAAAACGTAACAGAAAAATCAACAAAATTTGTTAGTGGAACACAAAATCATTAACATTAACTATGAAAGAAAGAAGCTTTATTTATTATTACTAAAAATGCTCCTTTTGTTCCTGAAAAGGCACTGTGAAAGACTGAGAAAACAAAAATCCCATAGAAGACTTATATTAAGTATATTTCAAGAAAATGTACAATTCAATGCAAAGGCAAACTCAGTTTTTAAGTGAGCAGCTAAATGATTGGACAGGTATCTCACCAAAGGGAGACATATGGCCAAAAAAAAAAAATGCATGAAAAAAGATGCTCATTGTAATCAGGGAAAGGAGATTAAAAATCAAGTTTAAGAACTGCTATGTACCCATCAGAATGGCTGAACCCAGTCGGCAACATCTAGAACAATCAACAGGCTCACACTCAGGTGGGCATGTAAAATGGCACAACTATTCTGAAGAGCACGCTGGTAGTTTCTTGAGAAGTTGACCATACACCCATTGCTTGACTCAGTCATTGCACTCTTAGGGTATTAGAGGAAATGATTTATTTTTGTAGGGAAAAAATATGCAATCATTAGCTAGGACAGTGAATTGACTATAACAAGGTAAGATCACTGGGAATACTGCAGTATGTCATAGATTTGTAGATTTTTTCCTAGTCAAAGATTTATACATGGATGTTCACAGAAACACTACTATAATAGTTAAAAACTAGAAATAATATAAAATCCATCCATTTATAGAGATAAACTCCATATAATGGAGTACTACATAACAATAAAAAAAATACTATTGATGTACACACAAAGATGAATGAATCTCTGAATGATTGTTCTGGATAAAAGAAACCCAAGAGGTGTGTATATTTTGTGATTTTATATAAATTTAGTCTACTCTATACTGACATAAAGTAGGTGAAGTAGTGTCTGGGGAGTGGGGTAAAGGCCAGAAGGAAAAGAATAGACAAGGACAAAGGCCAAGAGATAATACTGATGAGTTAAGTACATCCACGTCTTTATCATGGTTATAAATGTGTTCACAACTAATCAAATAACACATGAAAAACATATGTGTTGATGACACACAGATTTTACCTCAATAAGTGTATTTTAAAGTATTGGTAATTAAAACACTGATGGTATATGGAGGAGGGAGCATCTGAGCAAGTTGGGAAACATTTAAAAGTAAAGGCTGCCGGGAAAGCTGGCTAACAAGCCAGGAGATAAACATGTGATTCATGTGTCACACTTTAGCATTACAGTCTGTAACCCATTGTGGCATGGGTCAACATGAGGATTCTTTTTTAATCTTGGCCTGAGGGAGGAAGGAAAAATTCTATTACTGAGCCAATAAAAGAAAAAAAATAGCCGGGCGGTGGTGGCACACGCCGTTAATCCCAGCACTTGGGAGGCAGAGGCAGGCGGATCTCTGTGAGTTCGAGGCCAGCCTGGGCTACCAAGTGAGTTCCAGGAAAGTCGCAAAGCTACACAGAGAAACCCTGTCTCGAAAAACCAAAAAAAAAAAAAAAGTATAAGTCTGACTAAAATAAAAATATTCGGATGACAAAAAGATACCATAAATAAACTCAAAGGATGAAGAACACACTGGAGAGAAGAGTAATTACAAGCAAAGAATTAGCATCTCCAGCAACAGTATTTTACACACACACACACACACACACACACACACACACACACGCTTGGCCTTCTGACAAAATGTAAATTGATTTCTTTAAGACAGGGTCTCATGTACCCCAGATTGACTTCACACTCATTATATAACCAAGTACAACTTCATGCTTTGGATGCTCCTGGCTCTACCTACCAAGTATTGATTACAGACTTGCACCACTGTACCCATTGTATGCTGGGGACTGAGTCTGGGGCTTTGTGTGTGTTAGACAAGTGCCCTACCAGTAGAGTTACAATTACTAGCCCTTAAAACCACATTAAATGTTATCTTCTGTTTATCAGTTTAGAAAGGCAACTGACATTTAATAACAGTGTTCTTGTCTATTATGAGAACATAAGCCAGTACACAATGTTGGAAGGTACCTCAACAATATCTACACAGATTATAAATGCATGTCCTTTTCAACCTTAAAGCTCCAGTCTATGGATAAAACTGGCTCATTTCCATGAACTGTGGACTGGTGGCTGTGGAGATCCCATGGAACTGGACTAGACCCTCTGGATACGGAAGATGGTTGTTTGGCTCAAACTGTTTGGGGAGCACCCAGACAGGGGGATCGGGATCCATCCCTGGTGCATGGACAGGCTTTTGGGAGCCCGGTGCGCGTGGTGTGATGCCTTGTGGAGCCTTGGAGCAGTGGGAAGGGGCTTGGACCTGCCTAGGCTCAGTGTGCCAGGCTCTGCTGACTCCCCATGGGAGACCTTGATTTGGGGGATGTGGGGATGTGGGGTGGCTTGGGAGAGAGGTCTGGGAGGTGGGAGGAGGGAGGAGGGGGGAATCTGTGGGTGGTATGTAGAGTGAGTAGAAAATTTCTTAATAAAGAAAAATGAAGAAAATAACAATAATAAAAAAAACTGGCTCATCTAAGAAGTTGTGAGTACACATATATTTACGTGTGGCAGAATATTAAAAGTGATTGAAATGTATCGATGGAGAAGTGACAATAGAGTTTTGGCAATCTGTGTAACTCAGTAGTGGGAAGCCATGCAGATAAAGAACAAACTAACTCTAAGGGCTTACATGGGACATCTCCAACAGTGAGTAAGAGAAATGAGCTGCAGGAGCGTTACGGAGCTGTTACTTTCCGTGAACTGATGGGTAAGAGGAGCCTGTGTTTACGTCTTGTTAGATGCATAAAGAGTCTCTGGGAAATGCATTATGAAAACGAGTAACTTTCATTGCCCTGACAGATCTAGGGTATGTAAATGAAAGCACTGGAGTCAAAGGAAGCTTCACAATATGATATATATATATATATACATATGTGTGTGTGTATACATACGTATATATTTGAAGCATTTGAATGTATACAGTCTAGTAAAGTAAATGCCCAGTTGTCCGTATTCCATGAGGTAAGTCACTTGTTTTTACATTCAACATAGTATCTATGGTGCTCCAATATTTCCTAGCACTTGTTAGAACTCAAATAAACTTACTTCTTGCTTGTACACATCTTTGAGGCCACTGTAATAAATGATTTCTAAGATTTCCTTATAGCTCTAGAAATGGTGGAGCTAAATTTTTCTATGAAGGCCCAGATACTAAAAGCTGTATGGTTTGGTAGCTGTGTGGTCGCTGTCGTCATACCTGAAGCTAATAGCAAAAAAACAGCCAAGTCTGTGCGGTAAGAAAGCAGGAGTGCTGTCTTCTAATAAAAAGGTCTTCATTAAAAAAAACTAGATGGTAGCAGATATGGTCCAAAGGCTTAGTTAGAAGCCCTGCTCCACAATACGATGTTTTCATCAATTGAACTTTAAAAGGCATATAAGGTTTGCATTTTAAAAGTTAAAAATTAAAAAAATAAATAATATATAAACCTTTATCAACTTTTCCAATGGAATGAAGCTTGACTTTGGAACCGGGCCCTGAAGGAGGGAAGAGAGCAGCCTAGGGTGTTACCAAAGGGGAGGCATGCAGCCAGAGGTGACAGAAAAGACAAGCTGATTTGGTGCGGGAGTGGGAGGGGAGGAATTGGGAGGGGGGTAGATTGCCTTCAAAGTAATTTTAGGGCTGAAGAGATGGTTCAGTGGTGAAGTGCTTGCCACATGAGCATTGAGGACCAGAGTCCAGATTCCCCAGAACCCATGTAAAAGCAGAGCAGACATGGCAGGTGCCTGTAACCCCGGCACTGTGGAGGCAGAAACAGTATCCCAAGACCAGCGGAACTGCAAGCTTTGGTTTGAGAGAGAGACCTTGCCTCAATACATAAAGTGGAGCTCGATGAGGAAGACGTGTGACGTCAGACTCAGACCTCCACGCACATGGGCATATGGTCAAACACATATGTGTCAAACACACGCGAGACCACCACACATAACTACACGAAACTGAAATTTCATTCATTTCATTGAAGTAAAACACCCACCCATCATAAAATACTCAATGTTCTAATTATCTTCTTTTGTTACATAAATACACATCACTTGACGGCAGTGTCTGGGCCCGAGGAGTGAGTGAAGCGCCTACCACAAAAAGCACAAGGAACCGAAGCACAAAAAACCCTGACGTGGTGCTGCACTCTTCGTAATCCCAGTGCCCAAGACGCAGAGACAGCCAGCCTCACCTAACGGGTGTGATCCAGGCCGGTGAAGGCCCCATCTCAAACTGAGGTGGGTGGTACTTGAGAAGCAACATCCAACGTGGTCCTCCGGCCTCGCACATACATACACACACAGAGACAGAGAGGGGAGGGAGAAGGGGATGGAGACGGTTACTTAAATTATTGTAAGTGGTCCTGCTCGATTATGAGAAGACCACCAGAGACATTCGACAAATTGATTTTCTAATTCTAACTCTGCCTCTAACTATGTGACAGGCTGGTTTGATTTGTTCTATTTTTTTATGTCCTAGGAATTGGGCTGGAAATGGCTCCTTCTCCTGGATGAACATTTGGCAATATCTGAAGTGTTTGGGGGCTGTTATATCTGGGAAATGTGCTTGCCACCTGATGAACAAAGATCAGAGGTTCTGCTGAAGTCTCACAACGCAGACAGGCAGCTGTCCCCATAATTACAAAACACTAAATGCTCACAACGCAAACATAAGAAAGTTTGTGCAAATGGAAAGGACACTTTTCCACTTTCTTGAGGACGTTCAATGGCTATCACATATTAATTTGGAAGGCGTTTAGTTTTTTGGTTTACTTTTTATTTTTTTTAAGCTGTATCAGACCATATCAGAGAAGTTTCTTTGTGCAGTGAACGGTGGCTAACCCAAAAGCTTCCAACTAGCCAAAGTGTGGAGAAGTCTCAATGGAGTGCTCAGCCAGAAATGGAACATCTGCATTATACCATAAGCCCCACAGCCAGGCTCAGGGACCATCCCAGAAGAGGAAACAGAAAGATAAAAGTGCCAGAGGAAGGGAGGATCAAGGGGGACCATAGTGAAACGATGTCTTCGACATGGCAGGGACCACTGAACTCAGGAACTCATAGCACCTGTGGTTGCCTACACAAGACCTGTGACCAGTCAATACTCCAGCACAGAACGGGAGGGAGACCATGAGCCCCATCCCACACTGAAGAGCTGTAGACAGTTGATGGCTTCTGGAGAGGGGGTCAGTTTTCTTCAAGGGTGTAGCCTCTTGTGGGTCAGTCACGCTCTCGTGAATAGGCCAACATGTAGGAGTACAAGCGCAGTACAAAGTGGACCAGAGGGTTATTAAATAAAAACAGAGGACAAAAAGTTGATGGGGGGCAAGGGGGACTAAGGAAGTGGGAGATGGAACTGGGAAGAATTAAGGAGAGTAGCAGGGGATATAAATATGGTCAAAATACCTTGCAAGCAATTCTCAGAGAATTAATAAAAAAAATCTTTTAAATACGAATAAATAAGCTGAAATAAATGGTATTTTATTTTCCTGAAAGTGAATGTGTAAGAAAAGCCCCAAATTGAACTGAACCAGCAGCTAATGGCCTCAAGTTCACAATATTCAAAGAAGATGAGATGACATGTTATAATCTCAGTGTTAGTCTTCTGCCTGATTTGGGTGTTGACATCTTAATCTCAAAGGAATTGCTATTAGAAAGAAAACTCCTTGAGGAATTGCTCAGGTCATGAGGACGGAGACCTTATGAATGGGGTCTCTATCCTTATAAAAGAGGCCAAACACACTTCCTTCACCCCTTCCACCATGTAAAATCAGAACAAGAGAGCATAACTTATACACACCTTGACTTTTTGACTTCCAGCTTCCATTGCTTTTGCCGTTTCTAGGTACCCAGCTGGTGCCATTTTATTATAGCAGCCCAATGGACTGTGAAAGGAAGAGAGCAATACTCACCTCTGCGCTTTCTAACAAAACAACAAAAACAAGACAGAACCACCTTCCAGGGAGGTCAGAAAAGTCATTTTCCTCTCACTGCCCACAAGGGAGGCTGAACTGACAATCACCGAGCTTTCTCAGCTTTTAGTGGAGGCTCCAGCAGAGGAGACAAAGGGAAATTTTGGATCGTAGGTTAATCAGCTACTACAGCCTAGTCTAGAGTCAACCAACATCCTTTCACACAAATTAACGTAAGTAAAAAAGCAATAAATAAATGCTCCTCAGAAAGCTGCCTTGCGCACTTCTTCCTGGTAGAGATGAAACGGTGCATGAGGCTTAAAAACTAATTCACGCAGCTCACTAAGTATTCTACAGCCAACACAATGTTCAAATGCGACGTTCACTCCATCCATTTGTTGCCACATTTTGCTTTATGTGTGTTATGTGATAGCTAGACATTGAAGTGCAAACAAAAGAACCTGATAAGCTATGTACTCCTCTTCCATTACAGAGCAAGAGACGAACTGAAAAGCTATCGATCAGAAACCACCATCATGAAAAAATCTTGGAAACTCTTCAGGGAACATTTGGGGAAGCAGTTTAATTACAGAGAACAGTCCCAACTGCAGGCAGAGAAAGCCATTGCTGGCTAACCTGCCGGGGTCCTACAGAAATATTACAGCCTTGATAAGGGAAATTCAGTATATGCCGAAGCTCAGAGATATATGTGAGAGCCCTTGGGTGGGATGCTTTTGAATTTGTACAGAGCTGTCCAAGGCAGTGTATAAATTTAAGACTCTCTGACTTACATTTAAAATGAAAGAGGTATGATTGCAATCCAGCACACAGATAAAACAAGCCCTCTTCCTCTGGGGAAACACATATCCTAACAAATCTAACGTACTTTAATTTGGATTTCTGTTTCGTACATAAACAATGGGGACCCTGCTGAACTTTATGTAGTTCCCAGGAGACGTCATATATTCATGTTTTTCAAATGGATCTGAAAAGATTCAACCTCTAATATTGCTGCTGAGCAGAAGAACTTATAAACCAGAAAGTTTAAATGTATGTACAGCAGTGAGGAGAGAGGGGTGGGGGGAGATGTGTCAATTAAGAGGAAGATAATGGAGTCTTCTTGCAGAGGACCTGAGGTCAGTTCCTAGCACCTATATGGTGGCTCACAATTCCAGTTCCAGAGGATCCATCACCCTCTTTTGGTCTCCTCAAGCACCAAGCATACATATGGTATACAACCTATATCCAGGAAAACACTCAATACACATAAAATAAACATTAGTATGTTGTTTTATGAATTAGGTATATTTAAAGAAAGAGATAATGAGAAGTTCACAAGAAGAAACTTGTCATAACAGGTTAAGAGCTGGGCCTAGTTGAAGCCTCCAACTCTCTTCAGTTTAGCATGCCTAAAGGAATGTTCTCTAGTCAGAGAAACTTCACAAGATAAGCTTGAATCTCTCATCTCAATACTTTCCAAATGAAATGTCCTTTAGACTGACATTCAACAACTGATTGAAGTATATGTTCTAGAAACATGTAGATAAATTGTTTTCAGATTTTTGGAGGGATATGCATTTTGGGTACAATCCTTTTCTTTCTGTACAAAGAGCTCAGTTAATCAATGAATTTTTTAAGTGCATAACCATCCTAATGAGGATATGCAAGCAATGTCCATAGGGCGTTTTGGACACTGACTAGGAAACTGGGCAGTTATGAGATACTCCTCAGACAAGGTGCCTTGTGCATTTCCTTTGGCACTCACTACACTCCTTATCAGTTGTCTACAGAAACCAGCACAAAGCTCCCCTGCTGCATTTTCATATCTGACTGGACCTGCCACTAAAAAGAGAACTAAAAATGCACAGAAAAGCTTCAAAAACTTAAGATCTGACCTTTTGTGGAAAACAGTACATAGGTATTAAAGTATGTGTCAAAGGCTGAAGAGATGGCCCGGCCATTAAAGGCTAGTCTCTCAACTAAAATAACAAAAGTATTTGTCAAAAATGTTTAAAGTGGCAGTATAATGCTTTATTATTGTAAAGATTATGTTCTTTAAAAAAAAATCCAAGACCCCCATTACACAGTGAAAACAGCAAACAAGTTAGAGTCAGCATGCCTTGTTTCTACGCTAGTCTCTCTCGCTTGGGCAAGCCTCTAAAACCTTTAAGCCTCAGTTTCACCTCCACAACATGTTCATTTTTGTGTTCTGACAGCCTACATTACAAGGAAGCCATGAAAGCTACATTCTATAGTCCTCATGAAAGTGTCACAACTCAAAGAGCGTCCTGCAAAGATATTACAAATATAATCAAATACCAGTAAGCATGTTGTTGCATTCTTTTAAGTACTTATAACCCTTCTTTATAAAGAAAATCTTCAAATATATTAGAGGAGATGGAGGGATTGCTCAGTGGTTAAGAGTGCACACTTCTCTTACAGAGGACTGGATTGCAGGTCCCAACACCTATCTCAAACAGCTTACAACTGCCTGTAATTTCAGATCCTTCTTCCAGCCTCCACTGGCACTGAACTCATGTGCACAAACCTGCCTGAGTCCAGCTCTGGATGAGGGCAGGGTCTGAAGGTGGGTGGATGCAAGAGCAGCGATGGGAAGAATCAGACATGGGACACTTCTTAGTTTTGTTTTAGGAAAGATGGACAGAGAGAAGCCATCTCCGGCGGGACAGGTCCCAGCAGAGGATGTAAGGAGTTAGTGAGGGAAGGAAGTGAATCAGGCCACGGTGGTTGGAAGAATCTTGCAGCCTGACTGTATTTGTACAGAATTTAGTGAGCAGGGATATATTCATGTTGTTTCAAAATATAGATCATATCATGTTTGTCCTTGGACATACGTTTCACTTCCTTTTGCTCATCTTTTAGTCATCATTAATAAGCTATGACAGAACAGAGTTATCACTTCCAATCATTTTCCCTCAAGTTTTGACATCATTAATAAACAGAGTTATCATTTTTACTCATTAAACCCATAACTCAATCTTTAAGAATCTAGAGGCATATGACAGCCTGTTCTCAGGCTAGTAGCTTTGGTTGCTTCAAGGACACTAGACCAAAGCAAAATCTTCAGGCCACCCCGGGCATTTTCCCATGTCCCAAGCAGTGTATTATTAATTCTTAGTGGTCAGAGTGCCCAGGAAAAATCCTTAGGCTAAAGCTGCTGAAGTCGTTATTCAAATTCTGACATAATACAATGTTTATATTTTATATCCTTATAGAATTTGTCTATATGTTTAATCCTGGCATTCTGTTTTTCCTTGGTCATATGACACCACAGTGGCTCTGCATGTGCTAACTTCTTAAGAAAGAGAGGTCCTGACACCTCATACTTTTATCATCTTTTCATTCCATACTTTGCTCATCAATATGTCTCTGTGTAAGGCAGAGTTGTATGCCACATAATTGTCTCAATGTACAGTGGGAAGAGACTTGCAACCTGATCTGTGGCCAACTCCTCTAGCCCACCAAATCATTGGTGACCATTTTGAGTTTACTTTGTTTTGAATATCTTGTTCCTATGTAAGTGCAGGGACAGATGTTTCAAGAATGTCTCATAACCTCATGTAGAGACCTCTGGCTTCTTTATGTGTCATAACCTCTAAGGTGTAAGAAAGACCTTCAAGTTGATAAGGATATCTCCCTAAAAGCAGGGGGAATGGTATGTTCAGGACTGTCTTGGGGAAACTTAGAAGCAGCATTCCTGAGAGAAGCCATAAATGACTCAAAAAAATTTCCATCAATGCAATATCCTGAAATCATACAAATATTAAAAATGCCCCAAGTATGCAACAAGTGGAGATGAAAACCAAAGGTGGCATGGAAGCCATCATACAGCTCAGCTTTGCTGGGTCTTTGTCAAGCAGCTGTGCTGGCTTTATGACTTCTGCCATTCCATTCAGATATGGCTGTGCCACAAACTCATACACATACACACATAACTTAAAAATATATTAAATATCTATGAATACATATTTAGAAAACATTATTGAGTATGATGATAGCATGTATGTATGTGCATGTGTGCACTCACTAAATCATGCACATGTGGAGGTGAGAGATGTCTACCTCTGTCGCTCTCTCTCTCCACCTGACCTTTTGAGACAGCTTCCCACAAAACCTAGAACTTATCATTTTGGCTAGGCTGCTTTGCCAGCAAGCCTGCATAACATGTGGGGGGCGTCACAGATCCATGTCACCATGCTCAGCTTTTTACGTGAGTGCTGGGGATCCAAACACAGGCCCTCGTGTTTGCACAGCCAGCGCTTTACCTGTGGGCCATCTCTCCAGGCCGGTATCTTGTTTGTTTACCAAAAGAAAGGAGACCACAAGCTCAGAGTTTAAAGGTTCTGGGTCACTTTTAATAGGATAAATGGAGGGGGGGATGCTGTGGGATAATGCTTTTGTACACTGGTTTAATAAAATGCTGATTGGTCAGTAGCCAGGTAGGATAAGCAGACAAGTAAAATGCTGGGAAGAGGAGCGCTGAGTCAGGAGACGCCAGCCCGCCATCCAGGGAGCAGCATGTAATGGCACACAGGTAAAGCCACGGAACACATGGCGACATATAGATGAACAAAAATGGGCTGAGTTTAAGTGTAAGAGCTAGTCAGTAGTAAGCCTGAGCTAATGATCGAGCAGTTTTAATTAAAATAAACCTCTGTGTGTTTACTTGGGTCTGAGCGGCTGTGGACCGGGCGGGACACAGGAAAACTTCAGCAACAGGGGGAAAGTAGGATTAAAAATGTGACAGGTCCAAACTTAATATAAGCCATCTAATCAAAATAAGAAGCCCAAAATGTTAGAGTACACCAAAGGGAAAGAAGGCCTAAGTCATGAGTGGAGCACAGGACTGATTAACAGAGCAACCACACACCCTAGTAGATGCAAGGTTCCTACTTAGGGATTGTCCTGGTGTCTGTTTAAAGCAGTGTTCTTTTGAATTGTGCTAAAGATATAAGAATATGAGAAGTTTTAGGAACCAATATCCCAAAAAAAAATTTCTTTCAGAATAGACCCAACCCTTCTCAAGTCTAAGAAAATCTAAGACATGATAGAAGCAATATGAAATTTCTCAGTCAACTTCAAGATTCTGGGAAGAGGTGACCCATCACACCCCCGAGATCAGAAGGGAAGAGTGAAACCTTTCCACATGTGAGTCTTCATGAGACAGAGCTGCAAAGATGGCACTCTTAGGGCAGCATGTTTGACAAATACTCATCAAATTAGTACCTACATAGTGGGTGAATAAGACTACATGGCATG
Organism: Peromyscus aztecus; assembly: GCA_902168405.1. Taxonomy (NCBI): domain Eukaryota; kingdom Metazoa; phylum Chordata; class Mammalia; order Rodentia; family Cricetidae; genus Peromyscus; species Peromyscus aztecus. The sequence continues at coordinate 25,587 of CABHPQ010000421.1, forward strand.
ACTCCTGCTGTACTTAAAGATGCTAAGAGATCAGTTTAATTCAGTGAAGTATCTAAACAAATGGTATGTATATTAAACTCAAAGATGCTTCAACAGGCAGCAAAGAGTGATGGGAAAATCAGAAGGATAAAAGGGCTTTGGAAAGCATAATGAATACTTCACAGGGGGTGGGAAGGATGCTGAAGACTGGTCCTGGAGAACGGAAATGGTTTGATGAAGTGGGAAAGCAATCTCAGTTGGAGGCCCCTCGGTATCCAAGGATTCTGCATCGCAGATTCTACTAATCACAGAGTGAAAATATTCAAAATAAATTCTGACAGACCTAAAAAGTTGAATTTGAATGTGCATGCCATCTTAATGCAAATGAAGTGATACACAAATACTGTATAATGAAAATGTGACTTAAAGTGTATGGGGGATGTACACAGGTTATATGCAAATATGACACCATTTTGCATAAAGGACTTCTAGATAAAACTCCATCCCTGTCCATATGAGAAGAGAGGCTAGGGGTCTTAGAGCCAATCCACCATGGATACTGAAAGGACCAATTTCTATTTTGCTACCTGGAAGGAAATCTTTAACAAACGGCCTCTATGTTCATTTTTCTTTTGTACTTTGTGACTTCTTCTAAACTTAAATAGGTTAAAAGTCAATAGGAGGAATGATGTCAAGAGCTAGAATCTTGAAACCTCCAGGGCTTGGGATACTAAGTAACAAGTCCATTAACCTCGCCTCTATTCTCCTCTACTTGAATGCCTTTCAGAACCAAGAACTCACAGTTTTAAAAAGCAATTAATTCCTGATCCTGTTTCTGAATATTTTACAAATATGAACTAGAGGTCACTGAAGTATTTTAAGTACACAGGCGAATATTTCAATTTCCTGTCTGTAAAAACATGGGTAACTCAGGGGGAACCATTGGCATGATGAAACTGAAGACGTCCATATAACTTCTATTTCAAACTTGGCCACACTTAAGGACACTAAGATCCCCAATTTGCCTGGAACCACAAGCAATTTGGTGATAAAAACCTGTTTTAGGAATGCAATCGTCTACTTCTTAAAATCTTCCAAGTATTGCTGTGTGGACTTTCCTTGAGGGAAGGCAAAGAAACACATATGTCCGGATAAAGGTACCAATGACAGACCAAAATAAAGATTCTTCCCAAGACCAGCTTGATGAACCAACAAATTTATTGGGCATACAGAAGCATGGGTGAGGGGTTACTCACATGGGCGACTTCAGAAGAGGTGCATCACTGAAAAGTCTCACCCCAACATGGATTAACAACTTCCCTAGCGCCGTACAGATGCAGTCCTCAGTGAATCTTTCACCGATACACTCTTTCCTTCCCTGAACCATGTACAGCCAGAGCTGAATTAGATGCAGCTAGGAGGGGCAGAGGAGGGGGTGTCTGGAGCCTCAAGGAATGCCCTGATGACCCTCCCCCATGCCATAAGGAATGCCACCAGGTCAAATCTTGAAGCTCTCTGGTGGGTAATTACAGCTGCTCTGAATAAGGAAACAATAGCTGTCCTGCTCAGAGGACAGAGTTCCCGAACATACACGTTACCGTCCACGTTTTCAAATCTGAAGCACTCTGCTTTGTAGCATCTAGCAAGAACTACATGCTTTGTTCCTGGGACTTAGAAAATACAATGTTTCATAAAATCTCTTCACATAGTTAGAAAAAGAAATGGTTTATAAAATCTCTTCACGTAGTTTCCTCCCCCTCCACCGCCACCCCCCACCCATGCACTATAACTTTGCAGTTAAGCAAGGTCAAAAGCTACATTGTGGAACTCTCAACATTTTAAGAGGTCAGTTGTGAGAACTGACACAAACCTTAGTATACCATCTCCTCCACATGAAGCCTCCCAGCGCCGTTCCCCCTTTCATCTCAACTTCAAAGAAGGCCCTGTTATCCATGCACGTTCTGCCCGTGGAAATTACATATGCAGCATACACGAGCCAATTCTGCAGCCGCGGTTTCCACACGGGCACTTTCAAAAGAGAAACTCAGTCAGGGGGTACGTCCTAGAATTCAGAACACTCACTCAGAAACACTATCCACAGGGCCAAGGATGTTGCCCTGTGGTGGGGTGGTGTCTGCTGTGTACAAGGCCCTGGGTTTGATCTCCAGGGTGGCAAAAGAGAGGACATCTCCAAACCTTTGGACACGAAGAGCTTTGTCCTGCTGCTTTCTCCCCTCCCTGCCTCTCCCCTTCCTTGCCTCTCCCCTTCCTACCTCTCCCCTTCTTTGCCTCTCCCCTTCCTTCCTCTCCCCTTCCTTCCTCTCCCCTTCCTTGCCTCTCCCCTTCCTGCTTCTCCCCTTCCTGCCTCTCCCCTTCCTCCTTCCCCCCTCCCTTTCTCCCCCTTCCTGTCTCTCCCCTTCTTTCCTCTCTCCTTTCTTTCCTTCTTGCCCTCCTGCATGTGGTGGGATCAACTAAAACAAAGTGTTGTCTAGTTCTGAGTTTATTCCTGCTCTGTACAGGATCACTGAAAATTCTCTGGTGACACCCTCAGTACCTAGAATCATTAGTTCACTTAAACGACGCCAGTGACAACTAACCCACAAGCCCGGCTGCAGACATTCCACTCACAGTTCTAGCAATCAACGTTGGCTTCTGTCAGGCTAACTTTTTAAATATTTCAACTAAGTATAGTTAGGAAATGAAGGTTTTTGTCCATTGAGTCTCTCAAAATGTACAGGATAATTTTTTACTATTTAATTCTTGAAATGTTGAATAAAAATAATGTAAAAATTTACTATAGCCGAAGTATTAATGCCAAAAAAGAACTTAAGGCAAACAATTTTTACATGTCCCAAATCCTGCTATGTGTAACACTTGCATGGCATGCTAATCAATCATCTTAATTAAACTGCATTTGCTTTTATGAATTTTTTTCAGTTGTCATGAGTTGTTTAATGGAAAACAATTCTTCAAGTTTTTTCCTCTTCACACTTATTTAAACTTTTTATTTTTTTAACATTTTATTTTTTAAAAATTTCATATAATATAATTATGATTTCCCCTCTCCCAATTCCTCCCAGATCCTCCCTACCTCCCTACCCAAAAACCTTTATGCTCTCTCTCTCAAAAAAAAAAGCCAGTAAAGATACAAGACAAAACAAAACCAAAGAAAAGCATACATAAAAACAGTAATCAAAATAAACAAAGTGAAATAATACAAAAGGTCTACAAAAATACCAGAGTTCATTTTGAATTGGCCTACCGCTCCTGGGCATGTGGCCTACCCTGAAATGTGGTTAATATGCCCAGTGCAACCCCAACAGAGAAAACTGATTTTTCTATTGGCAGCAGGTATTAATTGCAGATAGTTTGTTGGATAGGGGTGGGTGCCCATGGCCACTTTCCCATCTCAGCACAGGAACCTTATCTGGTTTGAATCTGTACATGCCCTAAACATGCTGCCACAGTCCCTGTGAGTTCATACATTCATTAGTCCCTTTGTGTCTGGAAGACACTGTTTCCTCTGGCTCTTGCAATCTTTCTGCCTCCTCTTTTACACAGAACCCTGAGCCTTGAGGGGAGGGGTTCAATGAAAATACCCCGTTTAGGACTGAGTGTTCCAAAGTCTCTCATTCTCCACCCATTGTCCAGATATGGGTCTCTGTGTCTGTCCTGCCTGCTACAAGAAGATGTTCCTCTGATGAGTGCTGAGTGAGACTAATCAATGAGCATAGCAATGAGTCATTAGAAGTATTTTACTGCTAAGTTCATTTAGTAGAGTAGTAGTCATAGCAGTAGGTTTTCCCCCAGGGCTCATGACTATCTAGTCTCAGGTTCTTGGCTACTTAACAACATGAGGTACGGATTCCATCCAAGAGAGCCTTAAATACAATGAGAGAGAGGTTTGTGCCATTATTACACCAATATATCATGCAGGCAGGTCACCATAGTAGACACAGGGTTTATAGCTGGGAGATACTGATGATTACCTGTCTCCTCTGGTAGTGTGCGGAGTACCTTCCAGTATCATGAACATTAGTCAGTGGGAACAAAGCTTCAAGTTAGGTACCAGCTCAACTTCTCCATGTTTACTGACATATATAAGTATTGTTTTCAAAAACAGGGCCTTACCATAAGTTTGTGGAGAGCTAACAACTGCCATGACACTAGCCTATGATGTTTTGGGGTTGCCATGGGGCCTTTCTGCCCAATGATTCAACAAGATGTAACTTATTCCTGTCAGTAAAGGTTTTCTTTGGAGGTATATTTAGTAGGGGCATTGTCTCCCTTATTAGTTGACGGCTCCAATATAAATATATGGAATATATGAAAGGAATATATATACATACATATTAGAAAGCGTCTATAGTAGTGGGTTTTCATATGATTCTCAAAAGGCCTTGGATGTCCGTAGTCCTTACTTATGTTTCCTCCTTACTCTTCTCTCCCACCCCTCCCTATTTACTCCTCCTATTATGCTTTCTCTCCTATATCTCCATAAATACACATTCTGTTTCCCCTTCCTTGGGAGATCCTCTTCTCCCCCTAGTCCCTTACTAGATACCTTAACCCCTATGATTATTCACATTGTAGCACACATATCAAAAGTTTAAAAGCTAACATCTAAATGTAAGAGAAAACATAAAATATTTGTCTTTTGGCATCTGGATTACCTTACTTAAGGTGATTTTTTTTTCTAGCTCCATTTACCTGTGTATTTCATAATTTCATTTTTCTTAACAGCTGAATAATATTCCATTGTTTGAATGAACCATATTTTCATTATCCATTCATCAGTTGATGGACATCTAGGTTGTTTTCAATTTCTGACTATTATGAACAGGACAGCAATGAACATGGATGGGCAGGTACCTCTGTAGCAGGATATAGAGCCCTTTGGGTAGATGCCCAAGTGTGGAAGACTTAGATCACAAGGTGGATCTATATCTATTTCCAGCTTCCTGAAAGACAGCTACACTGATTTCCATATAGTGGCTGTGCCAGTTTGGACTTTCACCAGCCATGAGTAAGTGTTACTCTTTCCCCACATCGTCATCAGCAGGAGTTTTGTCATTTGTTTTTATTGATCTTGACCATTCCACCTGGAGTAAAATGAAATCTCAAAATAGTTTTAATCCACATTTCTCTGGTGGCTAAGGATTTTGGAGATTTCTTGGAGTGTTTCTCAGCCATTTGTGTTTCATCTTTTGAAAACTCTGCTTACTTCTATACCCCAATTTTAATTGGGTTATCTGTTTTCTTGGTCTCTCCTCTCTCTCATCAATTGGATTCCTGGAACTCAGCCTGGTGCCTGGCCATGGATCTCTGTATCTGCCTCCATCTGTCACTGGACAAAGGCTCTATGATGACAGCTAGGTTATTTGCTAGGCTGGTCACCAGAGTAGACCGGTCCAGGCACCCTCTGGACCACTGCCAGCAGACCAAGGTGGGGTCAACCTTGTGGATTCCTGAGAGCTATATTTGTGTAATATAACTTGAAATCTGGGATGGTGTTAGCTGCAGTAGTTCATTTATTATTCAAGAGTGTTTTAGATTTCCTGGATTTTTTTTGTACTTCCATATGAAGCTGAAAACTGGATTTTTTTTATAATTTTGGTGAAAAAATGTGTTGTAATTTTGGTGGAGATTGCATTGAATCTGCCAATTGCTTTTGATAGGACGGCCAGTTGGACAATATTAATCCTATCAATCCATGAGTATGAGACATTTTTCCATCTTCTGATATCTTCTTCAATTTCTTTCTTCAGTGTCTTAAAGTTTTTATAATACAAGTCTTTCACTTGCTTGCTTAAGGTTACCCAAAAATACTTTATCTTTTTTGAGACTATTGTTAAAGGTACTGTTTTCCTGATTTCTTCCTCGGTCTGTTTATCAATTTGTATTTAGGAAGGCTACTGATATTTCTTTGTAAATTTTGTATCCTGCTGCTCTGTTCAAAATGTTTTGTAACTATAGAAGGTCCCTGTCAGATGAGTCTTTTATGTATGAAATCATATCATCTGCAAATAAAGATACTTTGACTTCTTCCTTTCCTATTTATTTTCTATTCCCTTGATCAGCTGTCTTACTGCTCTAGCTAAGACTTCAAGTACTATATTGAACAGGTGTGGAGAGAGTGGGCAACCTTTGAGTTTCTCTCCATTAGGTTGATGTGGGCTGTGGGCTTGCTGTAAATGACCTTGATTGTGGTGATGTATGTCCGTTGTATCCCTAATCTCTCCAGCACTTTTATAATGAAGGGAATTGGATGTTCTCAAAGGTCTTTTCTGCATCTAATGAGACGATCGTGAGGCTTTTGTCTTTCAGTCTGTTTATGTAGTGGATTAAGTTTATTGGTTTACATGTGTTGAACCTTCCCTGTATCTCTGGGATAAACCCAACTTCATCATGGTGAATTATTTTTTTGATACATTCTTGCATTCAGTTTGAAGGTATTTTATGGAGAATTTTCGCATCTATATTCATAAAAGAAATTAGTTCTGTAATTTTCTTTCTTTGTTGGGTCGTTGTGTGGTTTAGAAAGCAGGGTAATAGTGGCCTTGTAAAAAAATTAGGGAATGTTCCTTTAGTTTCTACTTTGCAGAATAATTTAGTAGTGATAGCTTTTATTCTTCTCTGAAGGTCTAATAGAATTCTGCACTGAATTCATCTGACCCTGGGCATCTTTATTTTCTGGATGGAAGACTTTTAAATACTGCTTGTATTTCACCAGGGGCCCTGGGTCTGTCTAAATTGCTAATTTGTTCTTGTTTTAAGTTTGGTAGGAGATAGATAGATGGATGATAGATAGATAGATAGATAGATAGATAGATAGATAGATAGATAGAT
>CABHPQ010000421.1:32424-50575 GCA_902168405.1 Peromyscus aztecus
GATAGATAGATAGATAGATAGATAGATAGATAGATAGATAGATAGATAGGTAGATAATCAAGAAACTCATCCATTTCTTTAGGTGTTCCAGTTTGGTGAAGTATCAATTTTTAAAGTATATACTTATTAGTCTTTAGATTTCCTCAGTGTCCATTGTAATGTATTCCGTTTCATCTTTAATTTTATTAATTTAGCTCTTCTCTCTATCCTTTAGTTAGTTGGAATAAGGGTTTGTCAATCTTGTTGATTTTCTCAAAGAACCAACTCTTGGTTTTATCAATTTTTTTATTGCTTTTGTTGCTGTTGTTGTTTGTTCGTTTCTATTTCGTTGATTTCAGTCCTGAGTTTATTTCTTGACATCTGCTCTTTTCAGATGTCATGTGTTGTTATTCTAGGGCTTTCATGTGTGCCACTAAGTTACTAATGTGAGGTCTCTCCAGTTTTTTGAGGTAGGCACCTAGGGCTATGAATTTTCCTCTTGGAAAGTGCCTTCGTTGTGCCACATCATTGGTTTGGGTGTGTTGTGTTTTAATTTTCATTCAATTCTAAAGAGTTTTTAATTTTCTTTTTTTTTATTTCTGTCTTAACACATTTTTCCTTCAGCAGTGAGTTGTTCAGTTCCCACATGTTTGTATACTTTCTGTGGCTGATATCAAATCCATGGCAGTCAGACAGGATAAAGGGTGTTGTTTCAACCTTTTTCTATCTCTTGCTTTGTATCTAAGTACATTGTCAATTTTTGAGAAAGTTCCATGAGCTACTCTTTTGTGTTTGGTGAAATTTTCTGTAGATGTCTGCTAAGTCCATTTGATTTATGACATTATTTAACTCCAGCGCTTCTCTGCTTAGTTTTTTTTTTTTTCATATGACCTGTCTATTGGCAAGAGTGGGGTATTGAGGTCACCCACTATCACTGTGTGAGGGTCAATGTGATTTTAGCTGTAGTAGTGTTTAGTTTATGAACTTGTGTTCTTGTTATGAACCTGCTGCCATACCTTCTCTCTGCCATCAAAAACTGACACAGTAAACCTCATTAAACGCTTTCTTTGATTAAAAAAGAAAACAAAAGTTATTACTTATAGAACTTAAAATTTGAACAGTAGTTTCATCATTGCTTAAGACAATACAATTATCCTTAGTTCTAAGATGTTTTGATTTCTCAAAACTTTTTAAACATGTCAATTAATGTTCCTCCTCCATACAATAGATGCCAGCATATGTTCATACACCTAGCTTCAACATTCAAAGAATAAAGTTATCACATTATAAATTATATGTGTGCAGTCTTCTGGATTCCCACTATACACACACACACACACACACACACACACACACACACACACACCACCCACTAAAAGTAGATTCATTCTTAGTTGATAAATCCCCAGTCCCTCCTCCATTGCATAGGCTGTAACTACTGGAGCAGCATGAATTTAAAACAGGTCATTGAAGATAGGTTTATCTATTTAATAAAACTCCGAGCAGAAAGGAAAGGGAAGAGATTAAGATGCCTATATGGCCTAGAAAGGAAAAGAACTTCCCTGGTACTTACAGTAGAATCAAAGGGGCACATCTCACAGTTGCTACATAAAGGAGATTGGGGAAATGAAAGAGTAAGAAAAAATATTTAAGAAAATTTTATTGTGCAATTATTTCTCTTTGGCTATTTGGTAAGAAACAATAGTAAAGATTTAAATTTCCCTTAAACTGTTTTGATTCCACGCTGTTGTAAATCCTGCCACAATGGGGCCATGAGGGGGTCAACTTTATGCTACATATATTCTAATAACTTGGTATAGAATAATGGCATCCCAGGGCCGCCTGTGGTTCCAGCCATCTGCACACTGTCTCACAGTGGACAAGAAGAGACTTCTCCATCTGTCCAGAATTTGTTTATGCAAGAATGAGACTTTCTAATTTTTTAAAACCCTAAAACTTTTCTTTCAGAAACTATAAAGTTGTGTGTGTGTGTGTGTGTGTGTGTGTGTGTGTGTGTAAACTTGAGTCCAAAATAGCACTCTCACTAAACAATTCTGAGGTCTCCATAATTCTAGAGATCCGAAACCCCTTGGTGACTATACACTGGTGGTATTATACTCTTTTTTGACTTTCTGACCGAATAAGTGTCAATCGTTACCTTTGTGTTTTAAATGTGCATGTAGCAACTCCAATTAAGGAAGGAGAACGCATATCTGAGACAAATGTCCCCATGTCTCTCTTCCCCTCGCTTCATTCTCCTAAATCCAAAACAGCAAGAGAATCTCGTGCACCCTGGGCTCAAAGGAGCAGAGCCACCACAGCCAGGCAGGGAACCTCAGCTACACAAAGGAACTGCAGCAAATGTGGTACCTAAAGCCTGCCAGGGACCATGTTCTGGAAGACTTTAGAACGTCCCTAAGGAGTGTGGGAGGACTGCAGAAGTCAACAGTCACAGAGTAGAGAGTAGAAAGCACTTGGCAGGACTTTGCAGGGAGATTTATTATTGACACAGCCTCCCCGGAGCGCTAAGGATAAGAGAGGACTTAAGTTGCCCTAAGAAAGGAAACGGTACCACCTGACCTGCTCGGGTCTCTGTCCTGATTTGAGTACGCACACTTGTAATACAACGCAAGTTTCACTGTGAAACTTGATGTGCAATTACAATTAACTTCTAGACAATTTTCTCGCCTAAGTGGTAACGTTCCTTGATTTGGAACAACCCGCGGCAGGGAGGAATCTTGTAAAAGTACACGGCGTGTAAGCACGCGGAGTTCTGAACTTTTGATGAACATGGAATTTCATCTTTCTTGCTTATGTTCCGTCCTTCGTGGTTTGGAAGTCTTCCAAGTAGAAACCTTTCGTTCTTCCCCTTCCCAGTAGCCCCCTTTGTTTAAGAAAGTCTTTTCAGCCGGGCGGTGGTGGCGCACGCCTTTAATCCCAGCACTCGGGAGGCAGAGGCAGGAGGATCTCTGTGAGTTCGAGGCCAGTCTGGGCTACCAAGTGAGTTCCAGGAAAGGCGCAAAGCTACACGGAGAAACCTTGTCTCGAAAAACAAAAATAAATAAATAAATAAATAAATAAATAAATAAATAAATAAATAAATAAATAAATAAATAAATAAAATAAAATAAAATAATAAAATAAAAAACCGTAAGATACCTCTTTTACCTATGACTAAAATTCTGAGAATAAGAGAGGTAGGAAATGGCACTCGTCACTTAATGCTAAGTGGTCACATTAAGCAGTTTGGCCAGAGGCATGAACATGAGTCCCAAGGAAAGCCAATCTCAAAGCAAACCATCAATCCCCTGTGTGTGTGTGTGTGTGTGTGTGTGTGTGTGTGTGTGTGTGTGTATGTCTGTGTGTGTGTCTGTATACGTCTGTTTGTGTGTGAATCTGTGTCTGTGTATGTGTCTGTGTGTGCATCTGTGTGTGTGTGTCTGTGTGTGAGTCTCTGCATGTGTGTATCTGTGTGTCTCTGTGTCTGTGTGTGTCTGTGTATGTGTCTGTGTCTGTGTGTCTACGTGTGTGTCTCTGTGTCTGTGTGTCTCTGTGTGTGTCTCTGTGTCTCTCTGTGTGTATCTGTGTATGTCTCTGTGTGTATCTGTGTCTGAGTGTGTATGCTCATTTACATGAGATCAAAAGTATAGAAAGCACATCTAATGCTCACAGAAATATTGGCTCACATCTCATTGCAAAGCCTCCACACAGCCTGCCTATTCTCCTTTAAACTCTTCAAAGTTCTGATCTTCTGCAGAAAGCCCATTGGCTAAATCAGCATGGGGGGTGGACACTACTCTCAAACATCTGCTCATGCCAGTGTATTAAAGACAGAAAATACTTCATAAAATGGAATAGTGCATGGAAATCTGCAAGAAGCATACTTGCTTTATAACATACCCGAGGACTGTCGGAACTACTCAGTACCAGGCAAAGGGTTACCTCTTCTGCAAGCTAAGGGTAGTGTGTTTGTTTCAAAGTCTTAAAACATTCATTCCTGCTCAGTGCTAAGATTATCTGATCCAGTATGATCCAGCCAGCTATTCCATTAAATATCGACATTAGAATAAGAATCTTGCCCTCTGTATTAAGGCTGGGCAAGGTGACCCGGTATGAAGAGTGAGCCGGTAAAAGAGTCAGAGATAGCCCCTGTCCCACTGTTAGGAGTCCCACGTGGGGAGGTGCTTAGTCTTACTATAAATACTCCTGGGAGGCATGCCCTTTCCTAAACAGAAACAGAGGAGGAGTGAATTGAGGGGTGGGAACAGAGGAGGTAGGGGAAGGGACTGGGAGAAAAGGAAGGAGGGAAAACTATGGACAGGATGTAAAATAAATAAATAAATAATCTTTTAAACAAAAAATAATTTTCCCCTCCCTATGTCAGTTACATAGGAACCTGGTAACTAATTCAAAAAAATACAGAGAGGGAACATCAAGTTTTCGTTGAAGAAGCTGTTTTATACAACTATAGACGTTCAGCTCGTTTCTAGAGTAGTCTACCCTCTGATTCAGTGTTTCTGCGGCACTCGTTTTATTACATTGCTTAAAAAGTTCCTTTCATTATGAGCTCAGCAGGCTCATAATAGACAATGAACTGATGAACTGAAAAGCTACAGTAAGAATGCAAGCCAAATCCCAGCACTCAGGAGGCAGAGCCAGGCAGATCTCTGTGAGTTTGAGGCCAGCCTGGGCTACCAAGTGAGCTCCAGGAAAGGTGCAAAACTACACAGAGAAACCCTGTCTCGAAAAACCAAAAAAAAAAAAAAAAGAATGCAAGCCAAAACTCTATAAAACCTGGCTTATGAACCCAAGTATGTCAAAGATACAATAGATCAGTATTAGTTACTGACAACCAACAAAAAGAAACATCACATCTTAAATCCAACTTTTACTCTTACAGATTTTCCTGCACCAAAATTATATCTACTTATACATGCTTAATACCCAAAAAATATTTTTATCTTGACCCTCAACATGAAAAAAAGTAGCAGTTTTTCAACAGTTCTGATTAAATTTTGTTCAAAAAAAAAAAACCATGATCAATTAAGTTTTTATCTCTGAAACAAATCTAGGGCAAGAGAGTGTCTCAGCAGGTAGAAGCCTTCCCTCCGCAAGCCTAACAACCTGAGTTCAACTCCATGTTGATTAAAAAAAAAAAAAAAAAGAATATATTTCAGTGGTGGATATCTGAAACCCCAGCACTCCTGTGGTGAGATAGGAGACTGAGACGGAAGCCACCAGAACCTTGCAGACCTGTTAGCCTGGAGCATGCTACATAGGACCAAAATAACAAAAAAAAAAAAAAAAAAAAAAAAGACACTGCCTTAGCAAAATCACATCAAGAACCAGTTCGCAAAAGTTGTCTTCTGATCTCCATATGGGCATTCATGCATACATATATACACAATAAACTTTAAAAGAAAAAAAAAAGTTTAAAAAAAAAACACCTAACTCTTAGCTATGGACTAATGATGCTTAAAGCCATTGCTTCTGCAACCTGACTACCAGATGGGATGTCGATCCTAGGCTACAACACACAGGGAAACTGATAAGAAAAATGTAAGAAACTCTGAGTCTCTGAGTTAAGAAAGGAAATGTAAGGAACACCACAGGGAGGGACCATTTATAATCATTTTCTCCTACACATAATTTAAAACTGTGGACCTGGAGCCAAATGATGGCAGGGGACAAACCTCCTACCAAGCAAGAATTAAGATAACCAGTTCAAATATGAGCAACACAGAACTAATTATTCTCATGAATTTCCTTCACCGTGTTAAGACAAAGCACCACCACGGTGCTGACGGCAGCAGACAGGGAAGAGATAGGAAATTTAGATCCAGCACTTTCCTTGACTTAGATATTGCCATGACGTGCTAGTCTGTGTCGGGGAGGTACAAAGAGCCACACAGGACCTTAGTGGGGAAAGTTTCAAATATGAATAGCACAATGCGTGTTCAGATGTTACTGCAGTAACATGGATTCTAGACGACAGAGATATATAGCAATAGCTACGATATTTGGACATTTACATTAACCCCATTTTCTGGCTTAATCACCCAACAATCTGTGCAGATAGGAGCATTTCCTCGTTTTAAGAGCAAGAAAATAGAGGCTTTCCAGGTGACCTCAAGATGAGAGACACTTTAGTGGCAGGATTTGTTCTCCCTATGGGAGCTGTGTCCATCTATAAAGCTGTACATGTGTCTCTGTGTGTACAGAGGTGTGTATATTTTATCCTGAAGTATAACAGTGAGTATTAACTTAACATTTAATAGTACTGCTTCAAATGTACCTTTGTAAAATAAAATCAGAATAGATTTTTAAAGAAAATGATGGTAATCTTGAAAATTGCTAATAGAGGACTTCCGGTAAGATGGGGGGCTTGAGGCTGCCTGTGTATGAGTGGTGGGGAGAGTCGGGACAGGACAAACAGATAACACCTCCACATCACTGTTCATCACTGAAGAAGTCAGGACAGGAACTCAAACAGGGCAGGAACCTGGAGGCAGGAGCTGATGCAGAGGCCGTGGAGGGGTGCTGCTTACTGGCTTGTTCTCCATGACTCGCCCAGTCTGCTTTCTTATAGAACCCACCACCTGCCTATGGATGGCCCCACCCACAATGGGCTGGACCCTCCCCCATCAATCACTAATAAGAAAATACCCTACACGCTTTTCTATTGCCTGATCTAATGGAGGCATTTTATCTATTAAAGATCCCTTTTCTCATAACTTTAGCTTGTGTCAAATTGAGGTAAAACTATCCGGCACAGAGAGCTTCAAAGATTCAGAGACAGTGAAAGGACACTACATTGGAAGGGGAGAAAGGGAGACCATGCAAGCCCAGAAATAAGGAGAACAGGGCCTCTGCCACACAGCCCCCAGTGATGGCCAGAAAGCAGAAGTCACTTGTGTCCAAATTAACTCTCATGTTACTTAACACTAGAGAGTGACGCTGGTGACTCAGACATGGTAAAGAGAAGGCAGATGTGCAAGCACTCCCAACAAGGAACAAGGGAAAATTTCAGACTGAAGAAAGAAAGAAAATCAGGTGCTGGTCACATGATGCAATCTGTTGTTAATCTCTTACTGTGCCCAACTGAGGATTTAAACTTGACCATGGATGTGTATATAAGTAACAACATCACCGTGTCTGAGGGGTTTGTTCCTGAGGCTTCTCTCATACACACATCCTCGAGGGGCATTGGAACATACCCTCTGTCAGATAAAGCAAGTCAACTCTACTGACTTGATCCCAGTATTAATTAGTGGGGTTTGGATGGACTGTCCACGGTACCACCAATGATTGGTAAGTTCTTCCATGTTGACCACAGCAATCAAAAGAAATGGGATCACCATGGCAACCCTGTCTGCATTAAAGGCTGAGAAGTACTTTTAAGAGTGGCATTTAATGATGAAGGCATTAAATGAGCAAAGTATTCAATGTATCTTCTCACTAATAGAACAATACAGTAGCCTGTATCACTTTTTCCTTCAAACAAAGGGTGAGGTTTGGGGTTTGTTTTATTTTATTAATCTTCTACAATGCCTCTAGAGTTAATTCTGCCTCCAACTGCAAATAAAATTATAACACTTTGTCATTTTCAAAGAAGAACATGAATGAACATCAGCAAAATACATGTTCTTCCAAATTTACAAATGATTGTAATTTGAACCTTTCCTTTTCCAGGGAACATATGTTCCAGCTGAGATACTCCATAATTATAATTCAAATTCTATTCTTTCATAAAAACAACAGCACAGTAACTATGTGTGTAAAATTCTTTTTCTTAACTTCATTGCATGTCTGATGTGCTGGCCTCCCCTCAGGTCAGACAGGATGTTCTACCAATAAGCGATCATTATTTCATTTTTATTAATGGAAGGACATGTAAATCTCTTTGTGTGATTTGTAGTTCAATTCCTTAAAATGAATTTAAGATGATAGCAAGTAGTTGCTGCACAAATATACATCATGGTATGATTTTTCTATTATTATAGTTCAAATAAGACCTTCCAATATTCCTAAATGATAACTCTACACTATAACATAGTATCAAAACCACAGCAATAAATTATTCTACTTGGTAACAGAATAGAGGTGACTTCTTAGAGCCCTAGACTCACAAGACAGATTGTTTAGACTCTGATCCACTGTTTCCTGCTGTGTTGCTGTGGAGATTAATTGAACTTCTCTGTGCCAAAGCTGAAAACAGAAGAATATTCGTACTCAATGGCGATTCTAGGAAGACTAAACAAGCTAATACATGTGACACACTCAGATCATTTCCTTGAAAATAATACGTACTGAATAAATCAGCTTGTATTAGTCTGTTCTCTTTTTTATTTCTGAGTTTAAGGATAATTTTTAGTTTTTCAGAGCGGAATAGTATGGTGATGTGCACTCCCCCACTCATCACTAATGGAGTTAATATGTTTATTCTTTGGGAGCTAATGAGTCTTTACAGGGTTGAAATAAAGATTGTCTTTTATCAAAGTTAATCGTTTTCTGTTGTTTTTAAGAAAACCATTTCTGGTTCACTTACAGTGGTGTAATGGAATTTGCCACAGATACAGTATACACCAAGAATGCCTCTGCCTCACCGATGAAATAACATCTTCTGCCTATGGTTTTAGAACATTGCTTGGCTGGACCTCATCAGTAAGATAGAAAGCGGGGGGGAGTATAAAGAGTAGAAATAGAAGTGAAATTATTCTAAAACATCTGATTTAACTGACATCAATAAGGTGTCTGAGGCCTGATATGTGTATTGAAGAGACAGACATGATCTTAACACCAAAGTGAAGGCAATAATAAAATAGACTAAAATTGACACGTGTGCTGCTTTGCAGGTTGGAGGATGTCCCATTTAACTATGAGAAATGCCAGGATAAAAAGAAAACATGCCGCTACTAGTTTAGTCATGGAGACTTTTCCTCTCATTGGAATTCCATGAATCACTTCTTTCTTTCCGAGAGGAAGTATTTCAGGCCTTTGTGGTTTTGTAAATATACCTGCATTTGTTCCAGAATCCTTACATATCACATGACTAAGTGCCATGTCTCAAGCACATCAATATGTCAACCTCAGGAGACGAACCGCAAAGGGCACCTCTCCCACCGTCACCTGGAAACACTGTACACATCTCTACACAACATGGCCTTTGTATTTTGGGGTTTATAGCAGCATGTCTCCACGTTTAGCAATATACTTATACATCAATGACTTCCTTCATAGGTTGCTTACAATTTTTAATAAAATATATTCTCTATCATCAAATCAATCAGGTCAATGAGCCTCTTCTGATATAGGTGTTTGTTCTACTCTTTATGAATCCTCCAGGTAACTGATAAGGTCTCCTGCCTATTGAATATACTTCTAGTAGGTATACACCGAATAAATGAATGTTCCGGCTTTGGTGCCGTCAGAACAAACCTAGATTCTCAATACACACAAATACACAGAAACATAAATGTATGTGGACTGCCACTAATATTGGAACAAACCAATATCATATGCACACTGAGAAGGATAAAATAGCATTTTTGTACTGTCATACACATACAACCATAAATTAACTTTTTTAAAAATGTCAAGAAACTAGGAAACTCTTCCAGATTTAAAAAGAAACAAAACACTATTCCATGTATGAGCCTGAATTGGATCCTTGACCATGAGAAATAAATGGCCATCATTTTAAAGCAATTGATGAAATTCAAATATGTATTTGTGTTGTATGGATTTTTTTTCTTCAATTTGACATAAGCTAGGTAGGTCATTTGGGAAGAGGGAACCTCATTGAGAAAATGCCTCTACCAGATTGGCTTGTGGGGAAGCCTATGGAGCATTTTCTTCATTATTGATTTATTTGGAAGGATCCAGTCTTCTGTGAATGTGCCACCCTTAGGCAGGTGCTACCAGGGTGTATAAGAAAGGAGGGCTGAGCAAGCCATGAGAAGCAACTAATAGGCAGCACCCCTCCATGGCCTCTGTTCAGCTCCTACCCCCAGATTCCTGCCTTAAGTTCCTGCCCTGACTTCCCTCCACGATTAACTCTAACCTATGAGATGCAATAAACCCTTTTCTCCCCAAATTGCTTTTGGACATGGTATTTATCACAGAAATAGAAGTTTAACTAAGTCAGTATTTGAATGTGTATTTTAATGTGCATTTAAAATCAGATAATAGGAAATATGTCAACATTAAATTTCCTGGTTTTGATAACTTACTATGGATTTTATTCAAGACAATATCCTTTGTTCTCAGAAAGCAAACAATCAAATACTTAAAGATAAAGAGGCATGCTGTTGCCTACTTACTCTCAAGAAGCTCTGAAAAAGACAGTAAAGGTGGCACCGTGTAAGTAATCAGGTAATGTGTATGTGGATAAACAAGAGCTCCTGGAAATCGTCCTCAAGTTTTGAGAAATTTTCAATTAAAAGCTGCTCTAAAATGCATCTATCAGAGAAAAATACAAGTAGATTCTCTACAAAAGTCCTGTTCATTCAACAAAGAAAAGGCATTTGAGCCTTTGAACGGATGTGATGTCTAGCGTCTTCCCAATACCTCATTTCATATTCTTTGGGCAAATTTATTCTGCAAAACTATGTCATGTTTTAGGTTACATTTAATATATTGGAGATGTTTCTTCAGATAAGCTACAAATGTATTGTTTCGTCTGTTCGTAGTAGACACGTGGTTTCGGGGTGCTGTTGTGTTTTCTTTTTACCTCTTACCAGCTTCCTCTAAGTCAGTGGTTCTCAACCTGTGGGTAGCAACCCCTTTGGCAAACTTCTGTCTCCAAAAATATTTACACATTATGATTCATAAGAGTAGCAAAAATATAGTTATGAAGTAGCAATGAGGATAATTTTATAGTCGGGGAATCACCACACCATGAGGAACTGTGTTAAAGGGCTGTAGTGTTAGGAAGGCTCAGAACCACTGCAGCCCTTCTTCAGGAGACAGCAGGGTCCCTCATTAGCACCCTGTCCTTCCCTCACTTCATACGACTCTGGCAAGGCCCACATCTCTACCTAATCTTTCTTTCCTTAGTGAGAGCACATGACCTACCTGGCCAACAAGAACAATTTGGATTCTATGTGGCTCAGACCGAGCCAATCAGACTTCTTGGGGAGACTTAAGAAAAACAACAAAATAAAGCAAACAAGAATACTGCGATCCTGGGGTGTGTGAGGGCTGTGGGGAGACACCGAAAGATCACAGGCACCTCGTAGAGAAAGATGTGTAAGAACACAGCCGACCCCCAAAAGGCAAACACTGTTCTGGGTTACATTCCCAAAAAGGGGCTTATATTCTTAACACTTTTTCGTTTCAAACCAAACTCAGGATTTAGATCAAAATATTCTTTTTGTTTTCATATTGTCCTCCGAACACTACAAAAGAAGTGTGTCTACAACATGACATTACATGAGACAACGTTTGATTGTGAGGATGGAGGACAGGGGCACTGGCCTCACATATTCATGGTCATCCATCCTCCTATCATTCAGAGCCCAGAACAGGACCAGGCACACCATGTTCAACAAATACTTGCTAAATAGGTTGAGAGAGTCTTGGCTTACACGCTACTATTGTCATCAAAAATGGAAGTCTGGCTGGGGAGGGGGCTCAGTCGGTGGGAATGCTTGCTGCACTATCGTGAGGGTTTGAGTTTGGACCAATGGCGCCCATGTAAAAGGCCAAGTCGGGGTGCATGTGTCTAAAACCCAGTGTTATGGAGGTTGGAGACAGGAAGATTTGCAGGGGCTTGCTGATGGTCAGCCTAGCTCCATGTTCAGTAAGATACCCTCCCTGTCTCAAGGGATAAGGCAGAGATTGACAGAACAGGGCATCCAATGTCCTCTTCTGGCCTCCGCAATTGTGGGTGAGCACACCCACAAACACACCCACCCACCTGCACAGACACAAGCACACACACACATACACACACACACACACACACACACACACACACACACACACACACTGACACATGTACACAGACACTACACAAACTGATGGAAATGCACACATAATTTTCCATTTGACATATATCTAACACGCAGGCAGATCTTTCTAGATCTTCTTGAAGAAACATAACTTCCAGTTAGGGAAAGATAAATACTTTCTTTTAAAAATTGGGCCTCTGAAGTGATGAGTATGTGTCAAGCGGCTTTGTCTGCAGTCAGCTTTCATAAACATCCCACTCCTTTTTCCACTTTTACCCAGTTTTTCTGACTTGTGATCGATGAGAATGTTCAAAGGAACAGACAACAATGCACCTGCTCTTAGACACTTCATATTACCGTTAACATTATCAGCAAGCATTCGTTCCCCAGTTCTCTTCAACAAATGATTTTTAAAGATTTAAAAAAAAAAAACTTTAGAGATTTTCAACTCAATTCTCTTGTCATTACAACAAAGTAGCATTGATGATTAAATAAAAGCCACAAGACAGGGAAAATGCTGCAGACTGGAAAAGTATGGCTACCTTTCCTTCATTTTGAAATGTATAGGCGGCTTTGTTTCTTCTACAAATAAGAGGACTAAATTTTAATTAAAAAAATAATAAGTTGTAGATGGAGAGAGCAAGATACTCTCCATACTTTTTCAATATAGTACTTGAAGTCTTAGATACAGCAGGAAGACAACTGAAGATCAAGATGATACAAGTTGGAAAGGAAGAAGTCAAAGTGTGTTTATTTGCAGATGATATAACAGTATGCATAAGTGACCTGGAAAATTCCACCAGGAAACTCCTACAGCTGATAAACACTTTCAGCAAATTAGCTGGATACAAAATTATAAAGACACAAAAATCAGTAACCCTCTTATGTGAAAATGAAAAAAGACCTAGAAAGGAATCATAGAAACAACACCTTTCACAATAGCCTCAACTAATACAAAATATCTTGGGGTAACTCTAACCAAGCAAGTGAAAAACTTGTATGATAAAGAAAACACTAAGACATTGAAGAAGATATCAGAAAATGGAATGATCTTCCATGCACATTGGGTTGTTAGGATTAACATAATAAAATTGGCCATCCTACCAAAAGCCATCTACAGATTCAGTACAATTTCCATCAAAATTCCAACACAATTCTTCACAGATTTTGAAAAGATGATTTTCAGCTTTATACAGAAACACACACACAAAAAAAAAACAGGATAGCTAAAACACTCCTGAATGATAAAAGAACTGCTGGAGGTATTACCATGCCAAATTTCAAGTTATACTAGAGAATTATAGTAATAAAAACAGCATGGTATTGGAAAAAACATACAGGTTGATCAATGGAATCAAACTGAAGACCTAGACACAAATCCACACACCTATGGACACATGATTTTTTATAAAGAAGCCAGAGATGGTGCTCATCAAACTGAATGGCTACATGTAGAAGAACACAAATAGAGCCATACTGATCACCCAGGACAAAGCTCAACTCCAAATGGATCAAAGATCTCAACATGAAACCAGACACATTGAACCTGAAAGAAGAAAAAGTAGGGAGTAGCCTTGAATTCATTGGCATAGGAAAAGACCTTTTGAACAAAACAGGCAGTAAGATCAACAATTAGTAAATAGGACCTCACGAACTGCAAAGCTTCTGTATAGCGAAGGACACTGTCATTCACACAAATTGGCAATCTACAGAACAGGAAAAGATTTTTATCAGCTACATATCTGATAGAGGGCTAATATCCAAAATATATAAAGAGCTCAAAAAACTAGATATCAAGAAATCAAATAACCTATTAAGAAATGGGGTAGAAACCAAGACCGATAATTCTCAAAAGAGGAAACTCAAATGGCTGAGAGACAAAGAAATGTTTAACAACTTTAATCATCAGGGAAATGCAAACAAAAACCACTTTGGGATTTCACCTTGTACCCATCAGAATGGCTAGGATCAACAAAACAAATGACAGCTCATGTTGGCAAGAATGAGCAGTAAAGGTTGGACTCATCCACTGCTGGTGGGAGTGTAAACTTGTGCAACCACTATGGAAATCAATATGGCAGTTCCCCCCAGGAAGATGGAAATTGATCTACCTCAAGATCCAGCTATACCACTCTTGAGCATCTACTCAAAGGATGCTTCATCCTACCACAGAGACATTTGCTTAGCTGTGTTCATTGCTGCTCTATTTATAATAGCCAGAAAATGGAAACAACTTACATGTCCCTCAACAGGAGAACAGATAAAGAAAATGTGGTACATTTACACAATGGAGAGAGTAGTACTCAACCATTAAACAAAAAAAAATAAAATCTAAGATTTGCAGGTAAATGGATGGAACTAGAAAAAAAATCATCCTAAGTAAGGTAACCCACACCGAGAAAGGCAAATATGGTGTATATTAGCTGTTACATCAATGACAACAAATCTACAATCCAAAAAAATGACAGAAGTTAGGTATAGAGTAAGGGACTGGGGGAACAGACAGATCCCCCTAGAAAGGGGACATAAAATAGATATTTATAGATAGTTGGGGGCACTAGAACAGGAGGTTCAATTGGAGATAGGGAGGAAAGAAAGAAGAGGGAGAGAATATGGGGAGAGACAGCTAAAATCGAGGGCCTTTTGAGAGGTAGTATGGAAACTTAATACAGTAGAAGCTTCCTAAAATTAATACATATATGAAGGTGATCTAACTGTAATCACCAAATTGCAGGGGAGACATCAATTGTCACCATATGAAGGTTCTAGTACCAGGATTGGGTTACATCTAATGGCCAAAGGGGTCTCTTGGGAACCCCAAAACAATCCAAGTTGTTTTAACAATGGTTGCCAAGGCTATAGGTTGCTCTTCACAAACTGAACAGCAAGGCCCCATTATAGCACGAATCTTAAAAGTTCTTATTAATAAAAACAAACCTGAAGCCAGGTATTGAAGTGATCAGAGAAGCAGAACAAGCCACAGCCACCTCACCTTGCCGATTCCATAGCTGATCCTGTTTCCTCAGACTGGAAGCCTCTGAGTCCTTATCCAGAATGAATCTCAGCTGAACTGCTGCTAGAAGCTTAAAAGCTTAACCAGCCAAAAGCTGCTAGTTTCTGGTCCTCACGCCTTATATACCTTTCTGCTTTCTGTCATCACTTCCCGGGATTAAAGGCTCCTATAGCCATGCCTGGCTGTTTCCAGTGTGGCTTTAAACTCACAGAGATCCGGGTGGATCTCTGCCTCCTGAGTGATAGAATTAAAGGTGTGAGTGCCACCATTTTCTGGCCTCTATGTCTGTCTAGTGGCTGTTCTGTTCTCTGACCCCAGATAAGTTTATTAGGGTGCACAATATTTTGGGGAACACAGTATCACCACACCCCATTGCTGAAGACAACACCTACACAACTCATTGAACATGGAGAGGCTGAGCTTGTGACTGCATAGAGCCTTTACCCCTAACAAGCATTCATGTTGCCAAAGGAGAAATGTAAACGCCAACCCAGTCATAAATTCTTTGATCTACAATGGTGTTCTGCCTGCAAAATATGCTAGTGCAATGACGGCGCAAAGCTTGTGGAAGTAACCAACCAATGTCCAATTTGACTGAAGGCCCACCCTATGAGATAGAACCCATATTCCACACTGCTTGGGTGACCCAGAACCTGAGACTAGACAGCCCTGGGACCTAGGGTAAGACCGAGTACTACTGTTCTACAAAAACAAAGTGTTAATAAAACGACTCCTAATGACATTCTGCTCTACTCATAGAGCAGTGCTCAGCCATCATCAGAGAATCTTCCTCCTGCAGCAGAGGAGAACAAATAGAGAAACCCACAGCCAGACACTATGCAGAGAGTGAGAGACCTTGGAACATTCAACCCTAAATAGGATGTCTTCATTCCCTCCCTTGGGGCCCAGGGAACCCTATGGAAGAGAAGGCAGAAAGAGTGTCTTTGCATAGGTATCATAGCTTCCAGTTTAGAGTTTTATGGGATTCCTGAGTGTGTGAACGAGTGAGTCTCTGCATCTATATCTATTTCTTGGGCCTTTTTCCCTCTGTTTGTTTGTTTGTTTATTTGTTTTGTCCTAATCCAATGTGTGAGTTTTTGTTTTATTATATCATATCATATCATATCATATCATATTATATCACATCATCATCCCTTAGAAGCCTGTTTGGTTTCTAATGAGATACAGAAAGGGGGTGGATCTGCATGGGAAAAGAAGTGGAGAGCAACTGGGAGGAGCAGAGGGAGGGAAAGCCATAATCACAATACATTATATGAAGGAAAAATCTATTTTCCATATTATAAAAGGAAAAACATAATTTGGGGGTGTGGAATGGGGCAGTGGGCAAAAGTGCTTGCCACACAAGCGTGAGGACCTGAGTGTGAGTTCCTAAAACTATATAATACCAAGCACCACAGTGGGAATCTGTCATTCCAGTGATCCTATGGCAGAGGCACACAGGCCAGCTAGCCTGGCATATGCAATGGCAAACAACAGGGGACACTCTCTCAACAGCAGGAAAGGCCAGGATCACCACCGGACGTTGTCCTCTGACCTCCACACATACACATAGCATGCATGTGCCTCGCTCACACATAAACATGCATATGCACATCACACACATACACAGAGAGAGAGAGGGAGAGAGAGAGAGAGAGAAAAGAATAAATAAATTAGTTCCTTGCTCTTACACAAATAGTTCCATAATACCTCCTTTGTCAGTACTTTAAAGATAACTGAAGGGATCTGATTATACAGAATTTGCTAAGATTTTGAGGGACCATATAAGAATTTGGTCTCATTTTTTTCACAGAAAAAAAAGTGTTTTTTCTATACTTTGAGGCAACCAGTCTCTAACCATCATTTCTAAGACAGAAAAAGATAATCATTTTTATGCTTCCTAATACCCTTCCTAGTACTTTACACAATCCCAGAAGCAAGTGTTTCTATAATACCTCTCATCAACTAAGTCTGAAGTTCTGTGAAAGTAATTGTGTTTGATTGTATTGCTAATTTTTGTTACCCATACAAGCTGGTCCAAAGTCTGTGCTCAATAAATGTTTGTTAAATGAATTAAATTAAGTCTACCAACTTGCTCGATTCTTTTTAAAATAATTAAGAAACATTTTATTGAATCCAAGTTTATTTAGTCCCAAAAACTTCTTTTAAAAAGTGTACATTGAAATTGAAAACACTGAAGAGAGCAATTAAAAACACTAAAAGATGAAAAGACCTTCCATGCTTGTGAATTAGGCAGATTAATATTGTAAAAATGGTAAACCTAACAAAAGCAACCTACAGACTCAGTCCAATACCAGCCAAAATTCTAGTGCCGTCCTTCCCAGAAATATAATGTATAAAACCAATCTTAAAATTCATATGAAACAACAAATAACCATGAACAACCAAAGCAATACTGAGCGTAAGGAATAGGCTGGGAGATATCACAATCCTAACTTCAAGTTCTACTACAGAGCACAAAAATAGACACACAGATCAACAGAGTAGAGTAATAGACCTGGATATAAGTCCATGCAACTATGACCACCTGATTTTTCACAAGGATGCCAAGAATACTCACTAGGGAAAAAAAAAAGACACTATCTTCAACAGTATTTTTTTTAATTGAGTATGGACATGCAAGATGCAACTTGGTCTTTCTCTCTCACTCTACACAAACACCAACTCCAAATGGATCAAGTGCCTCAGTCTAAGACCTGTTTCAGCCTCCCGAGTGCTGAGATCACAGGCCTGGGCTACCACGCCCAGTTCCTGGGAGTCTTCTCAATGAGAGAAGAGTTATGGCTAAAGCAGGGCGTGGATGCTAAGAAGCTCCATAACAAGCTTCTTCTAGTTATGAGATATGGCAGTAAAGACGTCCACCTCTGCAGTATCTCTGCCCTCAGTATGAGAATTCTCACTGTGCGCCTCTCGCTGTATCATGAGAAAGGTGACAAGGGACATCTGCCGCTCGCAGTTGAGCCTCTGTGGCCGAGGGTCACTGTTCTGATGGAGAAGGGAGACGGAGCAGGGAAGACTTTTTTCTTGCCTTTGGGAAAACGGAAATGACTGGTCCTTGATGCCAAGTCACAACCTCCCTTTCCTCACATATCATGTACTAACTCACAGGGCAAGTTCCTGCCTCTTCTTTGAAAAAAGCATAGCAAAATATATATATATATATATATATATATATATATATATA
>CABHPQ010000422.1:0-19310 GCA_902168405.1 Peromyscus aztecus
GTGTCTGTGTGTTGGTCTTTTCTTCATTCCCTCATTGTCCTCAGTCAGGTTTCCAGGACTGAGCCATGCTGGATACAGCTGCTGAATGGTAGAGAGCTCCCACTTATCCAAGGAGATACCCGTCACCAGTGCACTCTGGGATGAGTCTAGACATCTACACATGTGCATACCCATCACCAGTGAACTCTGGGGTGAGTCTAGACATCTAGGTATGTTCATACCCATCACCAGTGAACTCTGGGATGAGTCTAGATACCTAGACATGTACATACCCATCTGGATTCCAACTCTAAGATGCTGAGGAGCTGATGACAGCTTACATTGTTTTGAAAACATCTCTGAGATTGGGCTCCAAGATCTGTCTTTCTGCTTGAGATACCACATTATATGTCACCTATAATCATTCAGAGATTTCAGAGCATTTGGGGAACTTGGACAAAGCAGCTCTTCCCCAGGGATGAGAAGTCAGTGTGCTTTCCTGAGGACAACTGTGCCTCAGGTTATTGCCAGCATTCATCAGGTGGTGACATCACCGTCATCGTGGCTGGGTACAGGAAGCACCCGTCCCGTCGTGCACACTGGTCAGGGCCTTCGAAGAATCGCCTCCCTTGCCTTAATCACTCGTCTGTATTCCTTTCAGAATATTGATTACCTTGAATGATTGTTTCCCTAATTTCAATCTAGTTTGCTCAGGTTATTGGTGGTTTAAACTCAAAAGATGGAAGGAATCATCCCCAGAGAGCCCAGTGGTGTCTGTGGGACCCTTATTTACAAGACCTGCCAGAGCACTGGGCTGGGATGTCCTGGGTCTGGTGGCCATCGCTTTTGAATGAGTCCCGATGTCTACCTGGAATGAGACCTTGTTTGGATATAAGGTCTTCTGTGATGTAATTGATGTGTGTAACAAACTGGGGTCACTCTGGACTAGGTGAGCTCTGGTCTAATAAGAATATCTGGGAAAGCACAGAAAAGGACACTAGAGACAGAAAAGACAGTTCCATGACAACAGAGGCTGTGAAACTCCTCTCTGGAGCCGTTAGAGGGAATGTGGCTGTGCCCACATCTTGATTTTGGTCTTCTAGAGCAGTGAGAGGCCCCATCTGTTGTTTCAGCCACAGTTGTTGTGTGCGGTTGCTGCCTTCCAAAAGCAAATGGTGACTCTTCTCCAGCACACTCAGAGCCGAGTAAGAAGGCAGCTGGAGCTGAAGAGTTAGGACACCATCACTCAGGGTGCCGTCAAAGTTCTTCTCATGGCTTAGCAACACAGAGTTGTGTAGGAAGACCTCTGAGGGAGTTCTGAACGTGTCTCCAAGGCACTAGCAGTATCAGTCCCAGAAGCTATAGGAAACTCCAGAGCAAAAATGGCATCTCCCTTATGAGGAGATGTTAAGCACAGCCTAGAAGTTTCTGAGTGAACACATGTTTTGTCCTCATCACAAACTGATAGAAGTGAAGCAGATCTGACTAGATCCAGTATAGGGGACACATTTTTAAGGAAATGACAGTTGGTCTGTATAATCAGACACGAAGGTCAAAGAATTTTGAAGCAAGTTTAAGACAATGTGCTGTTCATGACAGACAAAGATCATAGCTCCTGAGTATAGGGTTATCAGAAATGTCAAAAGGGTACACACTGTGTGACTCTACAAAATGATAGAGATGAATGGGTTAGTGGTGCTCAGGACTTAGAATAGGGGTGAGAGAGAGACACACATAAGGTTCCTCATCGCACGACAAGGAGTTGTGGACCATGTGTTGAGCACACAAATCTACACACAGAAACAAACTCCACAGGACTCAGTGTGTGCATGTGCACACACTCAAACTACCACTGCTAAACTAGTAAAACCTGAATCCAGCTGGTGGATTAGATGGATGTTAATTTCCTAGCAATATTGTGCTATAGATTTGCAGGATGTTAGCACTGGGAGAACAGAGGTGACTGTACGGAAACTCTCTCTGTTTTATTTCTTAAACTTGCATATGATTTCATAAATAATTCAAAGTAGAAAGTTTTTAAAATTAATTTTTAAAAACATGGTGCTTGGGTAAAGAAATTAAAAGAGGGCTGCCAGTGAAGAAGGCGAGGAGAGAGACTGAATCATAGTTCCCGAGACCCACAAAGAGCAGCCAGCTCTCCACCCCAGGGTAATGTAGGCCAAGCCAAAGGGCAGGAAAGTGCATGTTTGGTATATACAAGACATGTCTGTGGTGGACGTGACAGGGTCGTTCTTCTGTCCAGAACTAAGATGAAAAAAAACCAGCCTGTTTACAAAGAAAACACATTTTACTCAGTAGGCTAACAGTTGAGTACTCTCAAGGGAGAGAAATGAAGGAAGGCTTAAAGATTTAATTCTGCTTATAAATAAATAAGATACAAAAGTAGTTGGAACCTCAAGAAGTCCTAATTCAATTTGTCAATTAAAACAACATGGGAAGAGAAGGAAAACACCTTTACGTTTAGATCAAAACCTTAGAAAGATCCACATTTCTGCCATAAGAAGTAGAACTGAAATTCCAAATAATAAATTTTAAGATAATTAGAAATAATAAAAAACAGAATAAGCACTGGGCAATAATTTATACTTACAACAACAGCAATTACAAATAAGAATTAGAAATTGGGGCTGGTGAGTCCTGCACAGTGGTTAAGAACACCTACTGCTCTTTCAGAGGACCCGAGTTCAGTTCTCAGCGTCCATATCAGGAAACTGAAAACTACCTGTAACGCCAGCTCCGGGAGATGTGACCCCCTCTTCGGGCTTCCATGGCACATACATCCACATGGTATGCACTCTGTGTCACACACACACACACACACACACACACACACACACACACACACACTCCTTTTAAAATGCACGGGAAATTGAAGGTGTCTGGTAGCTTTGCACTGATGTGCCTTTGCCTTCCGCAGCTCCTTCTCTCCGCCCTTATGCTCCAGGTAAACGTGGTCTCATCAACCAGAAAGTCAACCACTGAACCTGGGGAAGATTTTTCCTTTGGCAATCCCAGTTTAGTAAGGAAAGCCCATCTCACGAGGTTCATGTGTCTGCTTCTCAAGTGGGCACCGTCACCTAAAAAAACACTGTCTGAGTGTGGCCATGTGAGGACTCTTTGGTTCCTTGCTAAGGAATGTGCGGTTTTCTGTCTTGTTTTTAAGCACTCCTTTTCCTGGCAGTATCTAAAACCTCACTTGTAACTATCACTTTGGGCTTTTCTGAGGCTGATGGAATATGGCTCCCATCTCCCTCAGTCTGGGGCGCTTTGCATCCATTGCCAGACTGCATCATGGAGTTGCCTCAGGCACTGTTACCCTCCACTATTGAAGTGAAGGCAGTCCTGTGCCTCTCAGGCATCTTGTGAAATACAACAAACACCTCCTTGTTTCCAAGAAATCTTTTCTTCCTTTTTTTCTTTTTTTAATTCCTTTTTGTCAACATGAATTCTAGACAAAACAGACTAAAACTGTAGTAACTGTGGTCCCATCTGTCACAATGAGAAGCTGCTTCCATCTTGCCCGCCAATCCTAGAGGAGACGGCATGGATCCCAAGCAATGTTTGCAAACAGTTGTTGTGAGGACTAACTTTCTAAACACTGGGATTTTGACTGGGATGTGTGGTTTAAAGAAGTGTCTGGGTGCTGAGGTAGAAGAGGTTTCTTGGCTCCCTGACGACTACAGACAGATCCTCTGTGTACACATGCACTTAGACCCCACTGAAGGGAGAGCGTGGCAGGTCTCTGCAGCTCCTCATGACCCTGAAACCCTGTTTCACAGAGGATTTGGCCACCACAGAACCGGGTCACTACCAACCATAGCCAGCCTTTCTGTTACTGTAGCAAATACCTGAAGTAAGTTGTTTGCATATAGAATGGCTTATTTGGCTTGTGGTGTTCTGGGTTTCCATCCGTGATGAACTGGCTCCATTATCTTTGGGTCTGTGGTGGGATGGGAACCACACTAGAAGCATGCTAGCAGAGCAAAAGAATACTCTTCATGGCCAGGAAGGGAAAAATAGAAAGAGGGTGGCATTCACAACTTTCCTGGAAGTGTAAATCCTCTGAAACTTCATCTATTAAACTCTCGCCCCCCCCCCCCTTAGCATCACCACACAGGGGACAAGCTTCTGATATGTGACTTTTGGGGATATCCCAGACCTATGCTAGATCAGTGGACCTGGAGAATGTCCAGAAGTGAAATTACATAAAGAGACAGAGACCCCAAAGCTACCTCTTAAGTGTTGTTGGTGACAAATTACTAACCGACATGCAGAGTTCCTTAGGCTAAGATAACCGAGTCTGTCTAGAGATCCTGAGAATGTTAGGAAAGTGTTCCTGGTCAGCTCTGGGTTCACCCAATGTAACTTAAGCCACTCCTCCATGTTTTGAGTAATGCATTTCTCACCCAGAGCTATAGGATACAACATCTCAAACACCAGATCACACACAAATGCCTTTGCTTGATGACCCCTACATTTCAGCGGGTATCTGGCCATTTAAATCTGGAAAGCATTTAGGAAAGTAGAGATGGATCCACTCCATAAATGTTGTCTTCTTCTCTTTGTATCCCATCATCCATTATTATTTCTACAATTATCCCTCCAAAGAGCAAGTCACAGAGTAAATGATCAGATCAGTTTGTAACTGATTAAATCGCCAACTTTCCTATATATAAGCAACTTCATCAAGTAAGAAAAGGAGACAAGATGCCCAAATGAGAGACAGGTTCCTCCCAGTGAGTCAATGCTGTCAGCATTATGGCTCAGAATCCTTGTGGCTGGGGGCTGGATGGCAGATCAATGGGGCTGGTCCACGTGGAAGGAAATGAGTGTAAGTTGTATTTTCTTGAGGGACATTTCTGTAGATATGACTTGCTTGTGTAAGGGTCAGCTACTCACTATGAATCGCAGACTTTTGGAAATTTAAGACAGGAGTGCCTGTCTTACTGCATATATCATCTCTTAAAATCTGTGATTGGGAGTTTTGATGTAGAAAACTGTACATCACAGTATTCACATTAAATGGATATCAAAGAATGAAAGGATAGAATCTGAGGCTGAGAGGGATTTTTTTGATTTAAAACAAATGAAGAAAATGGAACTTGGCATAGGACTAATTGTCTGGAAAATTAAAAGTCACTATGAAAGATTCCAAATGGGAAGATAAACCCTCCACACACCTGGATGATTAGAACACCACAAGTCTGTGTTTGACTACAGCCTTTTAGACACCACAATCCCAGCTAATAGGAAGTCATTGGAAAGACTGTTGGGAATTCATTCCCTTGAGGTGCTTCTAGCATCAGGGAAGGACTGCAGTGAAGTGCAGGCACTAAGATGGCCAGGACTGTAGCCTGGACACCTCCCCATCTGGTCAACACAGACTGTAGGACTTACTGGAATGCTAGGAAAACACTATGAGGCAGAGTACAGGAGAGATGAGCTTGACTTAGCAGCCCCATTCTAACCTGATACTACAGACTGGGAACAGGATGCCTTTGCTCATTCCCATGTGGAAGGCAAGGGAGACTATGTATGAGGTGCTCATTGGTTGCCTGTGTGTTCCTGAACATATCTAACATGTTCAAAGACATCTAAATGGAGAAAAGTAGAGGAGGTGTCTGTCACACAGTGGATAGTGCAGTAGACTTAGAAAACACATCTTATAAGAAAACAAAGAATTAGAGAATATGTGCTTGATATTCTCTAAAGAATCTCACGCGCTAAAAATAAAACTCCATAAGAAGAAGCAGGGGGGATAGACATAATAGAGCATAAATGAAATAAAAAATGATACATCAAGGGGCCACAGAGTTGATCAGTAATGAAGTAAAGGTAACTCAAGCCAAGTGTCACATTCATAAAATGAAATGAGTTATGGGGCACCACAGCAGAGGATGTAGAAAATAAGATAAGCCACACATGGTGGGGTTCACCTGTCTTCCTCGTACTTACAAGTGAGTTCCTGTGCTACTGGGTGAGACTGTGTTCCTACCCGCCATCCAAGGAAATAAGATACAATAACGACAACATAATAAAAGAGAGAAAAGAGAGCAACTCGACACACCATCATAGGTTGAACATCACCACTTAGTTTGACACAAGAAAGATTATAATGCATCAAATCAATTGTGAATACCTACAATGAAATATAACCATCAATATCAAGATAAATACAAAAATTGAATTGATACCAGAACATGTACATCCATAGACTGAAAGGCATGTGTGATAGTGAAGTCTGTCAAAAAGCTGGGACTGTATCAGCATAAATGGAAAAGTTGTTGGGATTATGATAAGCATGGAAATAGTAAAGTCAATTGCAATTATCCATGTAATATCAAAGGCAAAATCTGATAACCAAGAAAAATATTTATCATTCATACAAACATGAGAATATTGCTTAAATTGTACATGATAGCATTATATCAAATTATTTTTATAACATGAACATTAAAATTAATTTTCTGGGCAATGATGAATGATTAGCTTTTTGTTGCAATAATATATTAGGTACTATGCTAGATGCTTTAACAGCATTGGTTGGATGACCATCCATAAAGTGATAGTACAGTTATCTCAAAAGAGCTGGCATTTGTGAAAAGTCTCATGATACAGGAGCTATGATTTTTGTGCATTCCTTTATCCCAAGCCAGTAACTGAACTTGTCACATGGTAGTTAATTAATACTTGTTGAAGAAATTGATCAAAGGAGAGAAGTATGTGTGTGGTTCCATGGATGGATGAATATGGATAGGGGTATAGATGGATGTAAATGGATAGATGGAATGAAAGATGAGTGTGGATGGAAAGATGGAGGAAGTGGATGGATGGATGGATGGATGGATGGATGGATGGATGGATGGGTGGGTGGATGGGTGGATGGATGGATGGATGGAAGGATGGATGGATGGATGGATGGATGGATGGATGGATGGATGGATGGATAGATGGATGGGTGGATGGATGGGTGGGTGGATGGATGGATGGATGGATGGATGGATGGATGGGTGGATGGGTGGATGGGTGGATGGGTGGATGGATGGGTGTGGATGGATGGAAGGATGAGAATGGGTTGTTGAAATGGGTGGATGGATAGACAAATGACTACTGCCAGTAAATGGAAGAGATAAAAATTGGTTCATGTCTTTCTTATCCACTTGCAGATATACCACAGATGGTTACAAAGGGGAAACACAAAAGATAAAACATACCTGAAAACAGAAATATAATAGATAATAGAATTACTGTAGACAAAGGTATGAAATGACTCAGATAATGATCTTTGAAGCTTGGCAGATTGCATTAGGTCTGTGCTTCTAGTGAATTTCAAGAAACACTTAATGATCATTTTTTTTAATTAATTACCGTGAGTAGTATTCAGAGTTGAAACAAGCATATTATCTGTGCCTACTTCCCATATATGGCATCCAATAACCATGACTCAGGTTGTATATGAATAAAAGAATGAGTGGGGACTATGATGTCACTCACATTGGTACAATTGTAAAAGATCTGGTGGTCATAGAAGGGATTCACTGGCATTATATATTTTGGAGATGGAGGAAATAAAAAGCACATAGATGCTATAGCACAAGTCAATTAGTGCCAAAATTTTGACATAAAACCTACTAAGGATGTCATTTTGATTACGAAGGTATATAACAAACTGGTGAGTGGTCTATGATACTTAGCTTTCAGCAACACCCATCAAGTTTCTATACTCATGAAAAGGGTTAAGACACCACAGTGCTCACACCTCTCTGGAGATACCGCAGCAACACCAATAAAATGGTACCTCAGCCAATGTTATGGAAGCAGAGCAGATACTGTCAACACTGTCAAGTCTTACATTGCTTATAATAACTAAAGATAATAATCCCGCCTTGGTAGATGCTGAAAGACTCAGCAATGTGCAACTTCCTAAGATTGGGTCCCGCTTAACCAGGTTTGAATTCAAAGCTTTGCATGTACAAAGAGGCATGGACTGATTAGCAATGTTAGCTAACCCCATATGATCACGGTCTTCTCAGAAAATAACACATATGTTCATTGACACTGAAAGCTAAGGGAGCCGCGGGGACTGCTCGGTGGGTAACACAACAGCTATGCAAACATGAGGACCTGAGTTTAGAACTCGGATGTCCATGTAAAAAGCCAGGAGTGGCTGTGGGTACATCTGACCCTGATCTTGAAGGAAGCAGAGACAGGAGGATCACTGCAGCTGGCTGGCTGGCAGTGTAATAGATAATGGAGTGTTTTAGGTTCAGTAAGAAACTTTGTATTAAGAAACAAGGTGGGGTATATCCTGAATAATGGGCGTTAACAGATTAGAAGCAAGATTGTAAAATATCAGTAGTGAACTTCTGCCCTCCGGGGTCCTCCCATTGAGTCGTAAGCCTATATTTAAAATCTCTTCCCCCCTTCCC
Organism: Peromyscus aztecus; assembly: GCA_902168405.1. Lineage (NCBI taxonomy): Eukaryota > Metazoa > Chordata > Mammalia > Rodentia > Cricetidae > Peromyscus > Peromyscus aztecus. The sequence goes on from CABHPQ010000422.1 coordinate 8,430, forward strand.
CACTTCAATAAATGACATTCGGCATTTAAAATTAAATATATATATAATTGAATGAATACTGCGAATGTAATCTATGAATACCACAAATGTGATTAATATCATGAGTGTAATTAATGAATATCATGAGTGTAATTTAAAAATAAATAAATTAATTAATTAAATTAAAAAAAAGAAATAAGGTGGGAATCAATAGAGGAAGATATTGGACATCCTCCTGTGGCATGCACACACACACACCCCCCCCCCCCCCCCACACACACATAAACACATCTATCATACACAAAACCTAAAGACTTCCCTGAAGGGGCGCCCTGTAAGAGAGAGCATGGAATGAAAAACTAATCCTCTTATAGTGAAGCGGAAGCCAATGCAAGGTCACCTGCTCATTACATAAGCAGGAAGGCTCCCTGGAGTTTGCCACTAAAATCAAATGAAGGTCTCTTTAAGTTGAACTAGGCAAGACTTGGCAGTCATAGATGCATACCACCAAATGCCCAACAGTAGAGGCCAGAGAGGCGGCAGGAGCAGGAGCCAGCACCTCCCACTAAGAAACTCAGTCATCTCCAAGAGAAGCCCTGACGCCCATCATACCCAACTAGGTTCATCTCTAGAGCCTCAGCGCACTGGGTACCTCAGCTCCCAGAAACACAGAGATAAGGATGACAGGGCATGTCACCAAGCACCTCCATCTACTGCACACACACTATAGACAGGATGGAGACACCAAAAGCAAAACTTCCCAGTGCCTTGCAAAGAGACTAACCACATGCATAGTTTATTCATTCAGAAATACTCATCAAGCATGCATACATACCATGCTGGTAACTTTCTCAGCCACTGAGGACACAGAAGTAGACGGACTCTGCCTTGCTGGGATGTTCACCTGATATGTTCTCTGAGATCAGGCTAATGCCAGAGATGTACAAAGGAGTCATGGAAGTAGAGTTGTCTTCAAGAAACACCTCTTTAAGCCATTGACATTTGCTCACTGACTTGAAAAATGAACCTTGGGGATATCTTCTGTCATCAAACCCAGAGCCCTGGATGGAGAATGAGTTTGTTGTGTTAAAAGCAAAAACAAAATAACAAGATGGGCAGTGAGGCAGGCAGAAGGGTGGGAAGCAGGAGGGGACAGCAAGAGTGAACTTTGCTGTGTCTCCAGTTTCTGACATCTCACCTGAATTGAAATATTTACAACCTTCCTCTTTCCATATGAATACATGAAGATAAAACATGAAGTTTTTTTTCTCAAAGAACCCTGGCTTCAGTTTTGAAAGGTAGACCATAATTGTTCCTTCCACAAGGGACACAGAAGAGGATATGAGAAGAAGGTGTCACTTGGGAATCCTTGGGTGGGAGATGATGGACTGTGCAGTGTGGGATGGCATGTTTGAACCTGAATCCAATGCCAACAGAAGTTGCTGACAGACAGGAGTTGACCCTGGAGAGAGGTGAGGCTGGCTCCCAGGATTCTGGCCTGGGCAATTGAGAGAACATTTAAATTTTTTTTGGGTCAGCCTTGTAGATTCCTGAGAGCCTCCTCTTCCTATTCCCATGATGTCCTCATCTATCATGGTATCTTCCTCCCTGCCCTCCAACTCTGTCTGTTCCAGCTTGACCCTCCCATTTCCCTATGTTCTCTTCCCCCACTCCTCACCCTCTGCCACTCCCCCCACCCAGTTCACTCATGTAGATCTCATCCACTTCTCCTTCATAGGATCATCCATGTGTCTCTCTTAGGGTCTCTGGAGTTGTGGGTTGCAGTCTGGCCATCCCTTCCTTCCCATTTAGTATCCACTTATGAGTGAGTACATACTATGTTTGTCCTTCTGAGTCTGGGTTACCTCACTCAAGATGATATTTTCTAGATCCATCCATGTGCCTGCAAATTTCATGATATCATTGTTTTTTACTGCTGAGTAGTACTCCATTGTGTATATGTACCATATTTTCTTTATCCATTCTTCAGTTGAGGGGCATCTAGGTTGTTTCCAGGTTCTTGCTATTATGAATAATGCTGATATGAACATAGTTGAGCATGTGTCCTTTTGGTAAGATTGAACATTCCTTGGGTATATGCCCAAGAGTGGTATAACTGGGTCTTGAGGAAGACTTATTCCCAATTTTATGAGAAACCGCCATACTGATTTCCAGAGTGGCTGTATAAGTTTGCATTCCCACCAACAGTGGAGGAGTGTTCCTCTTTCTCCACATCCTCTCCAACGTAAGCTGTCTTCAGTGTTTTTGATCTTAGCCATTCTGACAGGTGTAAGATGGTATCTCAGAGTCGTTTTGATTTGCATTTCCCTAATGACTAAGGATGTTGAGCAATTCCTTAAATGCCTTTCAGCCATTTTTGATTCTTCTGTTGAGAATTCTCTGTTAAGCTCTGTAGCGCATTTTTTAATTGGATTGTTCAGTATTTTGATGTCTGGTGTTTTGAGTTCCAGGGGGTGCCTAGACCGGTCTACTCTGGTGACCAGCCTAGCAAATAACCTAACTGTCACCATAGAGCCTTTGTCCAGTGACAGATGGAGGCAGATACAGAGATCCACAGCCAGGCACCAGACTGAGCTCTGGGAATCCAATTGATAAGAGAGAGGAGAGATACTGCAGGTGAGGGACATTGACATCATGATGGGAGGACATGCAGAGATGACCGGCCATACTAGTGGAAGCCCATGAACTGTGGACTGGTGGCTGTGGAGCCCCCATGGGACTGGACTAGGCCCTCTGGATATGGAAGATGGTTGTTTGGCTCAAACTGTTTGGGGGGCACCAAGGCAGGGGGGATCGGGATCTGTCCCTGGTCTATGGGCAGGCTTCTGGAATCTGATGCCTGTGGTGTGACACCTTGCACAGTCTTTGTGCTGTGGGAAGGGGCTTGGATCTGCCTAGGCTCAGTGTGCTGGGCTCTGCTGACTCCCCATGGGAGACCTCGATTTTGGGGATGTGGGGTTGCGGGGTGACTTGGGAAAGAGGGCTGGAGGGTGGGAGGAAGGAGGAGGGAGGTTTGTGGATAGTATGTGGAGTGAGTAGAAAATTTCTTAAAAGAAAAATGAAAAAAAATAAAGTTTTTTTTTGGAAGAAGACTGTGGGGAAAGGATCCAGTTTGGAGGCAAAACCAGAGTTCGGATTTGGTTTAGAAGTTGTTGGACCGTCATGTTTTGGATAGGCCTAAAACTTTAAGCCAGAAATCACTGTTGAGAATCATTAGCTGTGAGAGTGTGTAGAACCCTCTCTGCTTGGTGTTTCTCTCCTGTCTAACCGATAATCAGACATGAGCTGCTTATCAGTGCAGGCAAATGACAAACCGCGTCCATAATTGTATGTGGCATGCAGAGAGAGAAAAATTGGTCCTGCCACTTCCATGCTTTGATCTACAGCATGTAGAGGGTTCTCCGTGTCACTCCTGATTCATTGTGTATGGTCAGGAAGATTTGACATAATCTGAGAAAACAATGTAGAGTCACATAAAGTAATTTTTCCTCTTTTGGTTAAAAAGTCACCAAGATTAGAGAAAATATGAAGACTCTAAATGGAGTAAGGGCTTGGATATGTTGTTAAGGTAAAGGTAGACACAGCACTGTGTGTGTGTGTGTGTGTGTGTGTGTGTGTGCAGGTGCACAAGCCTATGTGCACACCTGTGAAGGCCAGAGGAGGATGTCGGATCTCTTCCTCTATTGCTTTCCATCTTATTTCTTGGTGCAAAGTCTCTTCATTAACTTAAAACTCACCCTTTTTGCACTAGACTGTCTGCCAGCCAGCCCTAGTGATCTAGGCTGTGTGTGTGTGTGTGTGTGTGTGTGTGTGTGTGTGTGTGTGTATGTCTGAAGAAACAATGTGAGCTTAGGGACTTGAGTTGACAGTGCATTCTCTGTCTTTGGACCTGAGCAGGCATGAAAGAGAGCACAGGAGACATGGATCAGACCCTCATTAACACACAGTCCTGCTGAAGTGAGCCATTGTTTTGTTGTCATTTTGGGGGGGTTCCCCAAAACTTAAGAATCCTTTAATTTCTGGAATATTCCATTTAATTCTTAACTTTTATTTTTATTCTTTGAAAATTCCATATATATACAATATATCTTGATAATATCTCCTCTCACTCCCTTCCAACTTACTTTCCCAAGGTCCCCTCACATCCCCTCCCCAACTTAATGTCCTCTTTAGTATTTTTAATGTCATGCAGTTATTCAGATTTCCCCACAGTTTGTTTTACATCCGGGGCACAGGAAGATTGCTGAGGTCCCCACAGCGTGTATGTTGCCTAAAGGACCATTGACTCTGTCCTAATGCAGAGAATTACACTGACTGAAAGACGTATGAGACATAGCAAGTGGGATTCCATTCCAAATGGAACTGCCTTCCTTGGATTCGAGGAGAAATTCTTGGATTTGTATTTTACTTGTACCTAAAGTGTAAACACACACACACACACACACACACACACACACACACGGAAACTAACTACAGTTCACAGATGGTTTCCGGTGGGTTAGCTCAGTGGCTAGTAAGGAAGCATCAAATATCAAGAAGTTTCAAAGTCTCTGGGCGTTCTGGTAACAGAACAGAGACAGACAGCCCAGTTTGTGTTGGGCTCCAACAGAGAGACTGCCTTCCTTGGGACTGGGGGGTGAAGGGAGCCACGAGCCCCAAGAAGGAACACCTCACTGGATATAGAGAGTTCTCTGCCAGTAACAAAGTATTAACTGAAATTAAAATAAAGATGGAGAAAACTATCACAGTCACTGGTTCATTCATTCCCATACAATTTTACCAGAAAATAGGATGCCTCTGGTAGAAGACAGGGTGTGAAATAAGGCCCCAAAGTACAGAAAAGGGAGCAAAGGCAGGAAATGAAAACACCATGAGAACCTACTTGCTGGAAACGTAAGGATTTTGATGATGATGATGATGATGATGATGTGGGGGGGGGTGCAAACACATGTGCACTTGTATATGGAGGTCCGAGATCAAGGTGGGAGTTCTTCACAATTGCTCCCCATTTTGTGTTTTGAAAGAGGGTCTTTCATTGGACCTGGAGCTCACTTGTTCAGCAAGACCAGCTGGCCAAGGAGCCAAGAGATCCTTGCATCTCCACCTCTCCTGCACAGGATTACAGGGATGGACTACCATGTCCAACTTTATATATGGATCCTGGGATCTGAACTCAGGTCCGCACGCTTGTGCACAGGCATTTCACTGGTAGCCATTCTCTGTCTTTAAAATGTCTTTCTCAGAGAAAGATCTGGTCATGTTGCTAGAGCTGGCCCCACATTCCTGGCTCAATGGTCTTCCTGCCTCCTCAGCCTTTATTGTAGCTCGACTTGTGCCAATATACCACAGTGACTTGCTAAAAGATTCCAATCTAACACACAAATAAGTAGCAGGAAATGGTTCCAACAGAAGACATTTGCACATCGTTTCAGAAAATCACCTTTCCTGTATGGTTAGAGCCACAGAGCAGTTCAGAGTTTTTGACCCAATAATTGTCTTTCAGGGAACTTGAAGCGATGGCTGACAATCAGAGCAGTGTGAAAGAATTGGCCTGAAAAGAGACGAAACAGAAGAACACCATTAAGACGCTTGTTGCAAAACCATCTATGCTTCTTAAAATGAGAAACAGCCTAGACACCCGAAACTGCTGGTGAGAGGAAGCCATCAGCTCCAGGGATACAGCCACTGCAGAGTGACTGGTGGTAGATCCACACTAGCGCACTCAAGTGGCCCCATTAAACACAGTGGGTCACAAAGAAAAACCAAGACGAAAAGACATGAACGTGTGATGGGAACTTGGTGGAGAGCTAAAGGGGGAGGGAGGAGGTTGAAATAGGATGAACCAGAAGTAATTATAGACATGTGTGAAATTGTCAACGTTACATTTACTTTAAAGTAGAAAGCAGTGAGTAAATAACAACACCAAAAGTCACCCGATGACAGTGACAAAATCAGACAAAACTATGCCTTACCTAAGAGCTACCTGCAGCAAACAGACTCTTCAACTATTTTACCTCTTTTTCTTGGAGGGGGGCTATTAATCTTATTGTTTTGGAAGAAAATTTTGTTTCATCTATATTCTCTATTACTGTTTAATTTCATCTAATTCTTCTTAGTGTTTACTGTGTCATTACTTGTACTTGAGGCTTACATTCTCACGGAAAACACAAGTTATAAGTATAAAAATTACTTCTTGCTGTCTCCCGGGTTTAATTTTGGTTTGTCCTCCCCCACCCCCAGCAAAGTCTTAAGTTGCATCATTAAGTCATTTATGTGTGCTGTTTTTGATTTTTTTTTTAATGTAGGAATTTAGGGCTATAAACTCTCCTCTTAGAGCTACTTTTACTATGTCCCAGAGGTTTCACTGTGTTGTGTTTTCAATCTCATTTAGTTCCAGGAGTATTTTAATTTCTTCTTTGCACCATTCATCATCTGGTAATGAGTTATTCAGTCTTCATGATTTCTATATTCTAAATCTCAACCTGATACCCACAGATAAGTGTATCTATCATCCATCATCAAAGAAGACTCTCTTTACGGCAAATGGAGACCATCACACACACACACACACACACACACACACACACACACACACATGGACAGACGGACGGACAGACGGATGGAATGGGGAAATAGCAGATCTAGGGGAACCCAGACCCAGTGAATACATCTACAAAACAGCTTCTACATCTATGGCTCAACTAACATCACAGAAGAGGGGGTAGAAAGAGTACAGGAGCCAGAATGTCAGGGCATCTGCTGCAAAGCAGTCTCTCCTAGACAAGGCTGCACACACAAGACCAGAACAATGGCAATATTCATGCACATATTAACATGGGATGAAGAAAATTTCACAGGGTCCCATCCTCAGACAGAGAACATGCAGACAGACAGCTAATAACTTCTGGGAGAAGGATGATTACCCTCTCTCAGGAATGATCCACAGCGCCCCCCCCCCCCTTATTGGATGCCCAATGCAGAGGGGTCAGCCTTGAAACCATATGCACACAAACAACAAAAATAGACTCAGCAGGTTGTATTAATATATATGTGTGTGTAGCACGAAACTTAAAAGGTCTTATTAATAAAGACAAACCCAGGGCCAGGTATTGGGTTGAACGCTGGAAGATCAGAGAAGCAGAACAAGCCACAGCTTCCTCACCTCGCCAATTCCTCAGCTGATTCTGTTTCCTCAGACTGGAAGCCTCTGTGTCCTCATTCGAATGGGTCTCAGCTGAACTGCTGCTAAAAGCTGAAAAGCTTAACCAGCTCTAGTTCCTCACGCCTTATATACCTTTCTGCTTTCTGCCATCACTTCCTGGGATTAAAGGTGTGAGTCACCATGCCTGGCTGTTTCCAGTGTGGCCAGAATGCTAGGATTAAAGATGTGTGTGCCAGCATTTTCTGGCTTCTATGTCTAGTGGCTGTTCTGTTCTCTGACCCCAGATAAGTTTATTAGAGTGCACAATATTTTGGGGAACACAATATCACCACATGTGTGCATATACATACATGCATATACTCATATATATGTAACAACAATAATCAAAGAAAAAGAGAATATCAACTTAAAAGTGGAAGTGATCATGGGAGGGGTTTGAGGGTGTGTAGCTGGGAGGTGCTGGAAGGAGAAAGGGGAGGGGGAAGTTATGTAATTCTATGTAAATTAAAAACATATTTTTTTTTCTTCGGAGCTGAGGACGAAACCCAGGGCCTTGCACTTTGCTAGGCAAATACTCTACCACTGAGCTAAATCCCCAACCTCGAAAAAACATATTTTTAAACCTCTATGGAAAACATTTCCAAAAATAAATAATAATTAAAGATTAAAATCATTAATTAAAAAACAATAAAGAAAAAGATGAACATTACCATAAGCGTATAGGATGTTAAACTACAAAAATTCTCAACTCTGCTTCAATCAATCTTTCTATAAAAAGTATTTACAAAATATGAATTTTAAAAATTGGTAAAATGCAACTCAAAACTTGAAACTACTGAAGAAATTAAACACAATCTCGAGGTTTGAACGTCAACACACACTCAGAATGTCCACATTGATGAACTTTGGCAAATGTCTAAAAGACCATTCCTAAAGTACACACAAACTGAAAGGCAGTGTAGCTCAATCTATTATTCTACATTGACTGAAACTGATTGAAAATATGAAAAGGACAGCTTAAGCAGGAATAATGTGAATCCATTCTTCTTTGTAAATATAAATGACAATAAATAAAATAATTTAAAACTGAATAAAGTATGTCCTAAAGCAAATAATCCAGCACAAGTAAGTAGGCTCTCCAACAAAATTTAAGGAAGTTTCAATAGTTAAAACATTTAGGAGTTTGTTACTAATGATGTAAGCAAGGGAAATTTAAGAGATAAACTTTCATTCTCTCAAATATATACATACTGATATAGATATTTGTAACTTTATTAATATACATAAACTTTTTAATAATGAATTAATTAAAAATTAATTATCCACACAAGCTTGAAGAGATCATCTTGTCATGGACATATGGTTCTGGGAACGAGCCTAGAGAAAGTGTAATCTCAGTGGAAACATTAGAAGCAATGGCACTGAGAAGCTGGAGATGAGGTAGCGATGTCCCAAAGACTCACCTTTCTACAATAGACTGTGGGTTTTAGACAGCACAGTAAGACTGAAAACAAGACACAGGAAGTATAAGAAGAGAAGAGGTTATTCAGACTGTAATTTCCTCCAGCAATATCACATACAAGATGATCTGACAGAAACCATCAGTTACCTAGTCTGCAAGATCAAAATGTAATGTGATGGGAAGTAAAAATATACAAAACATCAATATTTGGTCTCTATAATAAGATAAATGAAACTTGTAAACATAGAGAACCTTTGATCTTTAATAAACATTGACAAATAATTATGAAATTATATATATGAAAAGATGTTTATGGAAAGAATATAAAACATTTTTTAAATATGGTGTTTTTATTAATTCTTTGAGAACCTTATACATGCATACAATGTGTTTTTATCATAGCCACACTCCCCATCCCCCTGAAACTCCCCCCCATTAAAATTAAAATATTATTTTGAAACATTTTTAAGGACCAAAAAAAATAGAGATGTACCATATTTATTTCTAAGTATTTTAAAAAGGTTTCTATAATTACTCCATAAGTTCAATGGAACTCTAATTGAAGAATCCAACATAATTGTTTTATTAAATTACATCAGAAAAGCTAAATTTAGGAATACAAAAAATCATTTTGAAAATAAATACTAAAGGCTGTCAGAACAGGAAGCATATTAATGACTAAAGTCTATTTTATATATAGCAGTTCTGCAGAGCAAATAATTTCATTGACATTTCATGCATGTATACACTGTACTTTCATCAATATCACCTCTTCTTTAATACAGAAATATCCTACACAAGTAGACAAACTGAGCAGTATGTCTATCCATCGAAAATCTTTTAAAGGAATACAGTATTTTACGAGTCCAGTCATATAACAGATGTACCAGACTGCCGAGTTAAGGGGACTAAGTGTGTCTGACCTAGTATATGCTTGACATCAGGATAGAAAAGGAAACATAAAAAGTCAAGACAAGAAGAAACAGCAAAATAAAGCTGCAGAAATATATCAGCAACAGCAATAAATATCATTGGTCTAAATTTTCCTATGAAGACAAACACTACATGTAATGATGACTGTGTGTGTGTGTATGTACATACTTATTTAAAATATACATAAAACATGAAGTCAGAGAAGCAGAGAGAAAAAATATGGGAAAGACTGTTTAAAAAATTAGCTGTAGTAGCTTCATAATAATAACAAGAAAAAACCACTTTGGGACACAACACATCATGAAGGGAAACAAAGGTCCTAGGGAATGATGAAAGAAACGTCAGCAAGCCTGAAGTACAGAGATCAAGGACATGCAGAGAGGCAGGTAGAGACAATGGTGACAGTTAAAGAGGCTTTGGAAAGCCATCGTAACAATCATGATAGAAGCATTAGTACAACTTTGCTATTACTGTTGTCTAAAACAACACATGATTGGTAATAGCGTAGCAGAATGAAAATGTTAAAGTATAATATGATGAATATTATTAGATTCCCTCACACAGCATTGAGACAGTATCCTCTCAAACCTGTGTAGTGTTTGCAATATTAAACACTAGACCATAAAGGAATCCTTAACATTTTTGCAGAATGACCAGTTTATAGACAGTGTTCTTTGATAAACAGAAATTAAGTTGCAAGTTAGTCATTAAATATTAAATTTTATTTTTTGTTCTTTTTCAAGACAGGACTTCCTTTGTGTATCAAGATTGGCCTTGAACCCCATCTGTCACCAAGGGTGACCTCAAACTTCTGATGTTCCTGCCTCTAGCTTTGAAGTACCAGGATTATTAACATACACCGTAGCCAGTTTATATGATGCTGGGGATCAAACCCAGGGCTTCATGTAGACTAGACAAACACTCTACCAACAGAGCTGCACCTCTGGCCCACAAGTATTGAATTTAAAAAAAGAATTAATAAAGTTAAACAATAGTTACTAAGTGGTGATAACAAGAGATAAAATGTTATATACTAAAAGTTAGGAGGCTCTGCTTAGTGACCTGAATGTCAATTTAATTTCATTTTAAAAGATCCTGATGTACTAACAAGATTAAATCATAATATGAAATAAATAATATTTATCAAATAAATAAATCAAATAAAAGAAACTCATAAATGAGCTAATAAAAAACAAAAATCGCTGACAGCGGAAACATGACAGCAAAGCTGAAATTCAGCCCCGTTGGAAAGTTGGAAGTGGTCTGAGTGTAAAGTAGTCTGAGTGTGAAGTGGTCTGAGTGTGAAGTGGTCTGAGTGTGAAGT
>CABHPQ010000422.1:19320-35969 GCA_902168405.1 Peromyscus aztecus
GTCTGAGTGTGAAGTGGTCTGAGTGTGAAGTGGTCTGAGTGTGAAGTGGGCTGAGTGTGAAGTGGGCTGAGTGTGAAGTGGGCTGAGTATAAAGCATGTGTTGGAGTTCTCACTTCCAGGAGCCTGAACCAGGAGGGACCCTGAGTTCAGGAGCAGCATGGGCTCTACAGTGAGTCTGTCTTGAAAACTTGTTTTGAAAACTGTGAAACACAGAAATATTAAGCTTCATAGGAATGCAGGAGATGATAACATTATTTATGAAAAATAACAGGTATTGACAATACAGAAAATATTATGACCATCTTTAGAGTAATATTTTTGAAGATTAGACAAAAATCCTAGAAAACAAATAAATCTCATAAAATGTAAATAGTCCTTACAGAACATAAATTAGAAACTTATATACTAAAAATCCTGTAATATTCTTAGTTAATACAATACATTAAAACCCCTTTTGAAGAAGGCACTTCCCTGGACAGTCATCTCAAACATTTTAGAACCCCCAGTCTTACATAGAACTCCTGTAGGTATCAGGGTGAATGTTCCCCAGCTGTTTTGTGAGGGTGGTCCAACTCTAATGCTAAGCACATGCACAATGGAAAACATGCTAGACCCATATTACTCCATTTATAAATATTCTAAACATGTTTTAAACAAACTGAGTGCAGCACACATAAAATCATTTTTAAAGATACATTTGTATTTGTATGTATGTGTGTTTACGTACACCATGTGAATGCTGGTGCCTAGAGAAGCCAGAAGAGGTCATCAGATCCCCTGGAGCAGGAGTTACATGGTGGATTGTCAGCTGCCCCCCATGTAGATTCTGGGAACCAAACCCAGGTTCTCTGGAAGAGCAGCAGCAAAGGCTTTTCATCTCTGACCCATATCCCCCACCCCCACGTCAAAAATATTTCATGAGTTTTTATTGTTGTTGTTAACGTTCAATTCTTTATCATCAAGAAATCTATTGAGATGGTTAAAGCTGCCAACTTGAAAGGCCCTGGAATTGCAGAAGAGACGAGCCTCTGATAGCTAGATTGATTGAATTGAGGTGGAAAAATCTAAATATGGGTGGCACCATTTGCTGTGTTGGGGGCTGGGTCTGAGTAAAAAGGAGAAAGGGAGCTGAGCACAGTGATTTATCTCTCTACTTTTTCATGTGGATGAAATGTAACCAGCTGCCTCCCGCTCCTGCCACTGTGTCTCCCCATCATGATGGAATGCACCTTGGAACTGTGAGCCAGATACCATTCCTTCCCCAAGCTGTTTCTTGACAGATATCAAGAAAAGTAAGTGATACCTCTATTCAATAGTTGCTGCAACTGTTATGTCTTTCATTTATAACTGGAGAAATGGGCCCACAAATCTGAAGTTCTTTACTCAGGATCAAAAGTCCTAAATGATAGTTTTGAGTGTGAATTCTGACCCTGGAGTCTACATACAACACATTAGCTATTTCAGTGTTCATATGCAGGCATGTTAGTAATATTCTCCAAATTTGCTTTAAAATTTCTCTTGTAATTTGGTCAAAAAACACATTTTCTTATTCATAGCATATTTGATCACTCCATACATTTTTCCTGACTGAACACTGTAGATGTAACCATCTTATTAAATAAGAAACACAGAGCCAATTGCAGAGTTAAAAGCCCAAGAGGTCAGAGCAATAGCTAAGAGTTAAAAACCCTTTCTTACCCTACGGCCACTGCTGTACTTCCTCTCAGCAAGTGACCTACTTCCTGTCTGTCTGTCCTTTTATTGACTTTTCTGTTCTGCCTTCTCATTGATTGTAAACCCAACCACATGACCTCCTCGTCACTGCCTGTCTGTAGAGACCTCCAGGTCTTCTATGGTTGGTATTGAGATTAAAGGCGTGTGTCTCCATGCTGGCCATATCCTTGAACACACAGAGATCTGCCTAGCTCTGCCTCCCAAGTGCTGGGATTAAAGGTGTGCACCACTACCACCCAGCTTCTGCTATGACTTGTTATTAACTCTGACCCCCAGACAACTTTATTTATTAACATACAAATGAAACATTTCAGTACAAATAAAATATCACCATAGAATATATTTCTACGTCAGTCTGTTTTCCTTTTTTATAACAAATACAGGAGACTTAGAAAGAATCAAGGTTCATTTTGGCTTATGTTTGGAGGGCTCAATCTGTGCTGTGTGAATACTGCTGCTTTTATCTGTGGTGAGAGGCAGGCTATGACAGGCAGTGTCGTAGCAAGAGGCAATGAGCTAGGAGTAAAAGTATTGCCACCACTTTAACAAATAATTTACGTCAAACTACTCCAGATGCAATGACTGACACTTGTAAGTTTTCCGCCAAGATATAAGCCTTTATTATCCCGCTCCTTCCTCATGACCACCGCCATTTTTACATGTCTCGTTTATAGTTAATTATTGAATTTCCTTTAAAATCCAAGTATCAGTTTAGCACGTTTTTAGTTACAATGTCACTGATTAAGCATTTGACGCTGTTTTGAGATATCGCAATTTGAGGCCTGTGCCTTTCCTTTAACGCTCAGACCCTCCTGGATGCCGGGCAGTGCTTCCAGAGGGGACACTTCCTGGCTGATGCCCACTTCATGGTCCTGAGTCACCCTCCCCTTCCGCTTCTTCTCCTGTTTGCTTTCGTTCTGTGTTGTCTTTGTTTTCTTCCTACCTCCCAAATCCCTTTTCTCTGTCCCACTCTTCACATTCACAAGTAGAGATAAAGCATCCACCTGCAAGCAGGTCCCAGGCCGCTGTCCGCACACAGGGTCAGACTGTGCTTTGTCCGTACCACCCCAACAGCCATCAATAACTTGAAGAACAAGGCCCTAGTTTAGCATCTCTGTGATTATAACATAGTCCAATGTTCATGTTGTTTATGCAACATGGTTGGGAAGCTGGCTCGTTCATCCCTAGTGGACAGGGCAAAGAGTGGAGTTTCCAGGCTAGAGACATGGTTGGTACAGCCCTATTCTGGTCACTTGAGCATGTCCCAAGTGATCCATTTTTATTTTCGTGTAACATTCATATAATTATGCAAGTATCTCCATTCATCAAATGAGGCCATTAACATCTCATTGCTGAGCCCTCCCTCACCATGGCTGCTCACTGAGAAGCCATTGGGGACAGCTGGATAAAACACAGCCGAGTCCAGGAGTAGTGACCACTCTCCAGAGAAAGTCAGACACGTTGGCATTACCCAAGGCAGAAATGCATTTGGATGGCCATGAACAAACCAGAGGTGAGCAATGCCCAGACATCAGAAGGAGTCAGGAAGGGTGGCCTGTGCAGACCCCATAATATGGGACAAGTGCTATACCCAAGGAAACCAACACTTCCTAACTTCTGAGGTAGAGTCAGTCCTGAAAGACAGGGCAACACATTCAAAAGCCCTCAACTAAGCAACCAGAGGATGTGGAGTGTTGCCTTTTAAAGAGTGCTTTGTCTGGAAGCCACAGGTTTCCTGTGTACACAGATTCATGTCCACAGCTCCACATGTATCCTTGCCTTACCTACATGTATGCGCAAAAGGCAGAAGCTAAAACATGTTGTGTTCTGAAAGATAAATGTAGAGTGAGCTTCTCAGAGCTGATGCTCCATGAGGCTTTATAATACACTGTATGTGAGCAGATGAAAAGGGACACAGACTGACCCTATGGGACTCAGATGCAAGGAACTGTGATCCAAATACTACTTAAGCCAAGTCTCAGAACAAGTGTGTTCACCACCCTCTTCCTCTCTCATGCAGTCTTTGTTCTTTTTGGACAATGAGTGCAAACCAGAAGAACCCAACACAGAAGAAATTTATCTAACTGGAGACGCAAGGAAATCCACATATTTTTAATCATGACCGCATGTTTCCAGAAACACCACCCCCAGGGTGATCATAGACCAGTTCTTCTCTGGTCCTGACCTACCACTTGACAGTAACCTGGACTTGTCTGAAATTAGCTCATTATTTCCTGAACTGTTCCCGAGGGACTCTGGTGAGCACACAGCTTGGACTCTGGAAGTCTGATTCCCCATTTTTTGTTCAGCACAGGGTCCTTTGGGTCTCTAACAGAGCCACGATAGCTGTACTATATAACAAAGTGCTTGCTTTGTCTACATAGGTGATGAGTAGGTAGGTAGATGAATTAGATAGGTAGATGATAGATGTTAAACGGGTAGGTAGTAGGTTAAGTAGATAGAAGAGAGAGGATATATAGAGCATAAATATACAATAGACAGGTGTATGTATAAACAGACATACACAGATAGATAGATTATATATGTAAATAGGTCTGTAGAGCAGGGCACGGTGGCACACACCTAGTATCTCCACATTTGGAGGCCAAGGTAGGAGAAACGTTGGTTCAAGACCAAGTCATATTTGTTCTTCCCCTGTAGCACATTTAATTTTTTATCCTCTGAATCGCACAAGTCATATATGATCCATGTCAGCACAAAGCTAATGAGTTAGCAGCAAGGACCCGCAAATGTTCTCCACCTCCCTCCACTTCTCCAGCCCCTGACCCCTCACATCCAGCAGCTAGCACCTGTCCCCCAACCATTTCAAAAGAGGAAGGAGGACACTCACAATGCATCACAACTCACTGCTCCCACATCAAGCTGCATTCGTGGCACAGTGTGGATAGTGGGCAGGCGCACAGGGTATCCCTCTACTTTTGGCTGCGTATGTTCTCTGTCCATCTGATACCCTGGCGCAGAGTCTAGCCAGTGCATCATCATCTTGAATGAGCTGAGGATGTAGAAATCACATCCTTATACACTGGTGCCATTTTTACGTCTGTGGGACAGCTTCCTGAGTGCAATGGCATTTATATGTTTGATTTTCAGAGATACTACCCAATCGACTATGAGAGTCTGTGACATGTCTGTCACACCAGCAGCGCTAGGGAATGCCTTCTTACTTGATGCCGTGGATCGTTACCATTTTTGTGTGTGTTCTTGTTTGCTTGTTTGCCAGTCTGAACTCCATGTGGTTTCCATCCCCTCTTCCCTCACTCTGCGTATAGCCTAGCCCTTTCCTGTCTCCTCCGTGATGATTGTCAATGTCCCAGGTTATTCATGAGGTTTCAATCCACTTCAGGAGACGTTTCCATACAACAGGAGGTAACCTTTTGTCATGAGTGCTAATACCGACTTTTACATCATTTGGATTCTCTTTTGATTTCTGTTTATGAATTCTTTGCCACACAAAAATGTTTAATCTTTGTGCAGTAGACAATGTCTAGGATTTTCCCCTCCACCCATATTAAGGGCTTGATTTACATGTGTTTTCCAGCCCAGTTAGTTTGCCAGAGGCTTGCTGGTGTTTGAAAAGCTGTAAACTTGTCATTCTCACCCATAGTCTCGCCTATAGTCAGCCGGCACAGGGACACTCTCATCTATTCGAGTTGGCTTGGGTTTTCCTTTTCTCATTTAACAACCTTTATGTATCAAATCTGGCAAGTCTATTAAGACTGTTATTGGGGAGGGGGGTTCATCGGGAAAGGGAAAATAGGCCAGAAAACACTGAGTGTAAATTTCGCACTTTCCCACTGAGTTGAAGAATTTTAACTTTGAATGGGTTTCACCTGCCTTGTATTCCCACTTCTGGAATAAAAAGTTACATTATCTATGGACCCAATTTTCCCTATACCTGGCAGCAATATATTCTCTTTCTCCTCCCACTTCGCATCTCAGAAATATTGGCCCATAGACCAGAAATAGGAGAGAGAGGTTGTGATTGACGTGCTTAGCTGAAGAATGGCAAGATGTCAAGGGAGAAAACGAGATGGCATTATGTATACTAGGAGAACATGTGAGAGCCTGTTGAGTGCAAGGTATATTTAACACTGATAGAGCTAAATAATTCAAATGCAATTGGGGTTTGAATAATAACAGGAAACATAATGATAGCTAATTATAAAGACACAATTGAATTGTTTTGTTCTCCCCTCTAGTTTCCCAGGAATCACATTAAAAGGTAATAGGAGGGACAGATGGTAATCTGGCTATCTAGAGTAGATAAACAGATAGATAGATGATAAATATTTGTAGAGCGATAAAAGCTGATAAATAGGCACAGAGTTAGTAGATTAGATAGGTAGACGATAAATCATAAATATACAGATATACATAGATAATAAATGGGTAGATTATAGATTAGCTAGATGATAAATACATGTGGGTTAGATGAATAGAGACATAGCTTTCAGGTGAAACAAATAATCACTAGTCAATAGATGGATAAGTGCATGTAAACATACAGATAGACATATCGAGCCATGGTGAGACATACTTGTGATGCTAGCATCTAAAGACAGAGGCAGGGGGATAATGAGTTCAAGACCTTGTCTCAAAAAAACATAACACATGCACACAGACATAGGCAGAATACAGCATTCAAGAGAGAGATACTTAAAACATTACAGTTGGTGTCAGGATTTTGAATAATACAGTGGTTTATAAAAAGCAGTTTTCGTTAATAGTTCTGATGGAAACGGAAGAGTACAGTTTCATCCAAGAGTTGGGACGTTGAACTGAGTGCCATGTGCATGAATCTGGGTTTGTTTCAGTCCTTTGTCACACATTGAACATGGCATGGAGATGGCTGTAGGAACACCATGGAGCACTCATGAACTCCCCACCTCTCCTCTAAGGACTCAGCAAGTATTCAGGGATCTCCTCTCCACTCACCTTAGACAATTTCCCTAGCATTCTATGCCAGTAGGCATGGATATTTCTACACTGAGAAGTGGGATCTCTACTTAAAGAGCAGTTTGAATGGAAGACCTTTATCTCTATCAAAAATAAAATGCTATAGATAGGCATGAAAACAGGTGAAGGTAGACGGCAGCTCATTGTAGTCACTGTGTGCTTACATCCTTTCTCCCAGAGATTTCTTCCTTCCTACTCTCACTATGATTATTTATGTTTATTTGCATTGTTTTGCTTAATTACATGTTGTATTGCATGTATCATGCTATTTCTGAAAAAAATAGCACTTAATGAAGTGAAAGTAAACAGGTAGCTGTCAGGAAATGACAGTCTGTTGATTTATGCAAAATATAACCAACCAGATGTTTTAGAAAATACTTCTGTGAGAAATAAAGAATCTAGGAACACAACACTGCTCATAACAGGTAATGGCTCTATGTAGCCCTAGGGATACTTTTATCCAGGAACATTTCTGGATCTCATCCCTCACCCAAGAGCCCAGAACCCAGGAAATTGCCAGATAGAGGCAGCTCACCAGCACGGCTGCCCAAACTGGCTAGGTGAAGAAGCAAAGAACATTTCCCAGGGCCAGTTGTCCCCCAAGAAAGCTGAGCTTTTGGCATGGAAGTCTTAGAAGTCAAGAGTGATGCCTGTTATTCCCAGGGGATGCTGTCTGTCTGCTTTTGGTTCTGTGAGTGTCACAGGCAAGGGCAGAGTGCAGATCTGAACCTTTGCCTTTACTTCCTCATGGATTGCGTGTATCACATGCATGCTGTTTTCTTTACTATGATGAAGTTAACAGCCATAGTGTTCATTGCATCTTGGTCCGTTGCTTTTGGTGAACTGCCATTCATATTCTTCAGATCAGCTCGTTACAGAAGACCAGACTGTAGATGTAACTAACCGTCTTATTAAATAAGAAACACAGAGCCAAGGTAAAGATAAAAACCCAAGAGGTCATAGTTAGGAGCTTACCCGCGTGCTGCTGGCTAGCTTCTTCCGCCAAGAAACCTCTCCGAAAAGGGAGCTACTTCCTGTGCGTTTAATCTTATAAAGAGTTCTGGTTCTTCCTTCTCATTGGTTGTAAACCCAACTACGTGGCTGTCTCATCACTGCCTGTAACTACGTGACTGCCTCATCAGGGCCTGTCTGTGCAGACCTCCAAGTCTTCTATGGTTGGTATTGACATCAAAGGGCGTGTGTCTCCAATGCTGACTGTGTCCTTGAACACACAGAGATCTACCTAGTTCTGCTTGCTGAGTACTGGGATTAAAGGCGTGCACCACCACGCCCGGCTCTCGCTATGGCTTGCTAACAACTGACCTCTGGGCAACTTTATTTATTAACATACAAATAAAATCACATTTCAGTACAAATAGAATACCACTATACCAGACCATACCAGATGAGTCTCAAAGCTACAGTTCCAGTTGTAGGACTTGGGTGAGCTAATTCTCACACCCCTGGAGAGCTTTGAACCATTCTTTCACAGCTAGAGTATGTTCTGTGGAAACAAACACATAAATATAGCAAAATCAAGACAAGCTCTCATCTTTGGCAAGATAGTAGCTGCAAGGTAGAAATGACTGGTAGCCACTCATGCTCCTTTTTGGTGTCTGGATGTTCACTGGTAAAGATGTGGTCCCTGCTAGATTGCTGAGTCTATCAGTGTTTAACGGCTGGCTGCACCTGTTCTTGTGATAATCCAGGCTCCTATGGTCAGGGTGATTGGTAGAGGGCAGGAAAGTGCACCCACTCTCATTGGTAGGAAGTGTACAGCTATGTACAATGGTGTTCATAATTTTCTTCACATGCTTCCTTTTTTTTTTTTTTTTGCAAATTCTTTGCTCAGAACCACAAATGCCACTTTCTTTGTAGACCATTTGGACTCTAGTGCCAGAGCAGAGCCTTGTTGTGTTGATATACCTGGGGCCTCCATGTGGGGCCCAGAGCAAATTGCGGGAAGAGAGGGCGCTGAGCATCAGTATGCAAATGAACATATCAGCAGTCTGTCTTGTCAAAATCTATTGTGTCACAATTATTACCACAAGTCCCACTTTGCTGCCAGGGATTTTACATCCATGACAGCTACAAGAAGATGAGATCTTTCCCTCTCCCTCCAGCCCCCCTTTTTTTCCTTACAGGCATATGGCGTACCAGCCCAGCAGGGTGAATCAATATACAGTGAGTCTCACCATTAGATGCCGGCCCAAGGAGCCACACCACACAGCAGTGAGAATTTTAAAAGGAAATACTGTCCTGAAAGTGAGCCAGGCTGCTTCCCCCACCTGGCTGGGACTGTTTCACTATGGAGCCTTTTTCTCTTGATCTGGAAATGGTGTTCCAAACCTTGTTCCTTCTAAATCCCGTGTCTGCCGTAGACATTGCTGCCCCTTGCAGCCTGGATAAACCAGATAAACCAGAGCTGAACTTTATTCCAGGGCCAACAGAGGTGGCCCATGGTATTTACTCCAGCTCTTTGTACAGATACAGACTTCTTCCAGTGAACCCCAGTATGATCTGATCTTCCACTTGTCCAGTTTCACATTCCATAAGAGAATATTAGTAACATGCAATGTAAATTTTAAACATGCACATATTTAAGTCATGGGTATTTTAATCATGTAAAATTGTTTAATTAAGCTATCATTTTATGTTTAAAGAATTCTTCTGAAGACCTCTAGCTCCCTGCTTTCTTCTTCCAATGTTTTCCTGAGCACAAATACTGTGGTCAATCAGTCTCTTCTCTTTAACACACATTGTCAGCTTTTTGTTACCGTAGGCAAGTATCTGAGACACTGACAGTTAACTCAGGGAGAAAGGGCCCATTTTGAGATGTCCTAGTCCACCATGAGTTGGCCTCATTGCCCTAGACCTGTGCTGAGGAGACACATCACAGGGACATACCTGGGGAAGCAATATCATCATGCTGTGAACCAGAGATCAAAGGAAAGAGGAGCAGTCTGCAGTTTCTAGTCACCTACAGTGATGTAGGAAACTTCTCAGCAGACCCCATCATGAAGGTTCCACCACCTTCCAATAGCAGTAGGGGCTGGGGACAATGCATTTAATACAGTGGCAGTTAGAGATGTCTCATGTATACACCAAACATGCTTACTATTGATTTTCATCTCTTGTCTGAGAGGCTACTCTGAATTTCTGATCCTGCTTTCCAAGTACAATGCACAGTTGGAAAAACAGTTAATGTCATGGACCATTCTATACTGTTATGTATAACCAAGCAAAATTCAATTTTATTTTTCTTTTTTATGGTTTGATATTCTCTACAATAGTCTGCCACGCTCATCACTGGTCTCTATTTATTATTTATTTTGTTAACTGAGAAAAAGTTAGTCTCAAGCCAAACAGTTGTGCTTACAAGCCATGGTATGTGAGATTCCTTATCTGAAGGTCAGGGACAGGATGTGGCCATATCACCCAGAACCTGGGACCTGAAAGGCCAGTCACACAACAGCCTTTGAAGGGTGTTTGGGGTATCGAACTTTCAAGGCCAGACTCAGAGAATTAGGCTATCTTAGAACAGCCTGAAAGAATGGGTGTCTCCGCTCCACTATTACAATCGATATTAACAGCTATAAATAATGGGAATGATAGAAGAAGAATGATAGAAGAACCATGGGGCAGGTGATCTCTCAGTGTGCTGAAATACATCTGCCTTGAGAGTGTGTCATAGCTATGGCATTTGTCACTGTGACCTGGGAAGAATGTTCTAGACTGACTAGGAACAGAGTCAGGACTTGAGTCTGGCATTGGCACAGGCTAGATGTGCAATTTGGCAAACTTTTCAGCTTTGGTGAGAGAAACAGATTAAGACTACATGACTTCCCCATCTGAAAGTCCCATTTCAACCTTGATGTCCTCAATTCAAGCACGTATATTGCTTAATTATTTTAAGGGGTGGGGTGGGGTCAGGCTGGAGAGATGGTTCAATGGTTAAGAGTATTTTCTGTTCTTCCAGAGGTTGCTAGTTTGATTCCCACCACCCATACCAGGCAACTGACAACCAGCTCTAACTCCAGCTCCTGGAAGACCCCCCATACCTGCACTCACATATACATACCAACATACAGACACACAATAAAAATAAATCTTTTTTTAAAAAGCTAAGTGTTGAATTGTTCACTGAATCCCAAGGTAATTCGGCAGCTTTGGTGGCCCAATTCATTTGGCCATGCTATTGTGTGCATTTTCATTTCAATGTTTGCAAACTTAACTTATGACTTCTGGCTAGGCACTACCACAAACATGTCTGCTTGCATTTCACTCATTAATCTAGGTTAAAGATATTCTAAATGATTCACAGAAGTTTATGAAGCAATTATTGTGGTGGGGGGAGTCAAAGAAGGTAGTATAACTACTGAAAAGGAAGTTACATAAAATTGAACTCATGCTGACGCATCTTCTGAGTATCTGAGAAACACCATCAATATCTAAATACCTTTCTTGTACTATTTAATGGGAGCATTCTCCACCACATCATGTTGACAGAATCTCTATGCTCTTCCGTACCAGGTTCTAGTACATTTGGCTTGAGTTTGGGGTTTGTGCTGGCTAGTTTTATGTCAACTTAATACAAACTAGACTCATCAGAGAAGAGGGAGCTTAAACTGAGAAAATGCATCCACCAGATTGGCCAGTGGCAAGTCTATAGGGTATTTTCTTAATTAGTGATTGATGGGGGAGGGCACAGACCATTACGGGTGGTGCAAACTCTGGACTGTAAGGTCCACCAGGTCTATAAGAAAGCAGGCTGAGCAAGTCACAAGGAGCAAGCCAAGAAGCAGCACTTCTCTACAGTCTCTGGTTCAGGTCCTGCCTCCAGGTTCCTGCCTTGCTTAAGTTCCTGTTCTGACTTCCTTCAATAATGAACAGTGATATTGAAGTGTAAGCCAAATAAATCCTTTCCTCCCCAAGTTGCTTTTGGTCATGGTGTTTCCTCACAGGAATTGTCACCCTAACAAAGAATGTACCTCATGTAGCTCAGGCTAGCCTTAAATTCACTAGGTAGCTGAGGATAATGAACATCTGACCCTCCTACTTCTGCCTTCAGAGTCCTGGAATCATAGCTATTCACTACTATACACATTTTAGGCCATGCTGTGGCTTAAACCAGAGTGTCCTTCAGGTTAAGATATGCTAGGTAAGCACTCTACAGACTGAATTTCATCTGTGGCCCACAAATATGCACACAGACACAGACACACACACACACACACACACACACACACACACACAAACACACACACACAAACACACACAGAGCGAATGAGTGTTTGCCTGCATGTATGTCCGTGTGCTTTGTATGCACAATGCCCACAGAAGTCAGAAGAAGACATAGCTCCCCTAGAACTGGAGTCACAGACAGTTGTGAACCACCTTGTGGGTGAGTCAAACTCAGGTACTTTGAAAGAACAGCCAAAGCTCTTAATCTCTGAGTCATCTGTCCAGCCCCAACCAAGATATATTTTTATAAGCTTCAACAACTCCCCTCAGGATAGACTCTGATCTCCTTCTAGAACACTTTATGCTGCGTGTTTGTGAGTGGAGAGTATTCTAGGTTCATAAAGCTGAAGGTCAAGTGTAATGAATACTGAAACAGTCGTGGAATGCCCATCAAATGGAAAAGTCTGTTCCCTTCTTATGCAAACGTAAAACAGGCTCCCTGCACGAACAGCCGGAATCCCTGTCAGAGCATCTTGCCAGCAGGGCAATCAGTTTGTTACAGTGTTCAGAGACATCCACACACATCCCAAAACCAGACAACAATTTCAGGTCACAAACAGGACGATGCTGGCCAGAAGGGGACCTTCCAGAATTTTATCCTGGCTCTACTTTTTCCTTAACCCTGAGTTTCTTTGTATATGTTGATAACACAGTATCCTTCTTTCATCTTCCTTTTGCTTGGGCCCATTAGTCATTTCTACATGGACACAAGGCATGGCTATTATTTGGTTATGATGCTCTAATCTGGGGTGGACTTGGGTTTTCTTAGATTGTACTAGAGATGATAAGATCTGGTGCTTCATGGAGTACTATTTTTGCTTTAATTCTTTCCTTCCTGAATCTGAAATGAGAACAGTGAATTTACCATTTAGATATTCCCAGGTGAAGTGCTTCTTGCTGGTCTCAGTCACTGTTCTGTTGCTGTGAAGAGACACCATGACCAAGGAAACTTATAAGAGAAAGCATTTAATTGGGGCCTTGCTTACAGTTTCAGAGGTTGAGTCCATGGTCATCATGGTGGAAGCATGGTGGCTGGTGGGCGGGCATAGCATTGGAACAATAGCTGAGAACTTACATCCTGATCTGAAGGAAGGAGGCAGGGAGAGAGGTAGGGGGAGACTGAGACCAAGACTAGACCTGGCATGGGCTTTTGAAACTTCAAAGCTCACCCCTAGTGACACACCTCCTCTAACAAGGCCACACCTCCTAATCCTTCCTAAACTGTCCACCAACTGGGAACCAAGCATTCAAATATATGAGTCTATAGGGTCTTCTCGTTGGAACCACCACACTGCACAAGCATGAAGAGCTGAGTTCTATCCCAGCACACACCTAAAAGCAGGCAGTATCTGGTACTCCAGGCACTAAGGAGCAGAGACAAGAGGTTCCCTGGATCCCACCGTCTGGTCCAGACAAGTCATTTGTCTCCAGGTTTAATGAGAAACCTATGTCAAAAACAAGGAAGGGAGCAGCTAAGGAAGAAAACCATTGCCCCATCTGGCCTTCACACATTTGTGAGCATTTGCATATACATGTGCACACACACCCCACCACCACCACCATGACCACCACTACTGCCACCACCACCATCTTATGTGCCCAGGAATGAACCTTTGAGTCAACTACATTTTCTTAGTTAGCCAGAATTCCAACCTCACCAATCCTCTAGCACTTGACAATTTGGTTATCTTCCCTCCAAATGTTAATTGTCTTTAAGAAGTAATGTTTTATTTGTTAACTAGAGTAGGAAGCGTGGAGACAGCAGAGTATAAATCAGACTTAGGCTCCTCAAGTTTACACAGAACGAACCCCCTAGAGATGCTGCCCCAGCTCATCTGGCTTGTGTTTGTTTGCTTTTGAGGATGTGTTTGCATAAATTCCGTTTGTAGCCACAAATCACACTGAAAGGACACTCTGATAGGATCTACTTATCTAACTCTTTATACAGGTCTCTGGAAAACATCTATAGTTCTGGAGTTTTCTCTGAAAATCCTGAGCAGAGCTAAGCTGATACCAGCTAACAGCCTGGTGGACTCGGCACAGGGTTTCTGGTTTTCTCCCGCTGTGCAGGACTCCGCTTTCTTTTGCGCCGTCTGTGTAAGCCAAGGTTTTTTATTTGATGTAAATAGGCTGTATGGTTGTGTTTGTTTTAATAAAATACTTAGTTACTCACCCTCCTGAGAGCTGTTGCCTTTGCTACTAGACCTCCTCTTTAGTCAAATCCGTCTATTTACCAAGTGATTGAGAGTGCAAACCATAGTCTCAATGTGGCCAACCCTAATTCTTCATGTGTCAGCACCCCATAAACCACTGTCAATATTTGCATCCAACACTTATTGACTAAGGTTTACCCATGGCCTCAACACACCGATGAGGTCTGGTACCAATGGGAATGGAGACCGTTCAAAGGACGGCAATCTTCAGACAGAAATGTGGTTATTTGTCAGCCCAGAAAGAATCATAGTAGCACAAAGACAGTCGAGGAAATATTATGTTAGGACATTTTAAGTCACTTTTTGCATAAATGAATGGGGGGAAGGATGGAATGAGTCTGGCAAAGAGACATGGCTGATCTCTGGGTAAACCAGTGATTCCTGGTAACTGATGGAGATACCTCCGAACACTGAGATTTTGGGTTGACCTGCTCATGAAAATCTCACCTTAGCTACAGACAGAGAGATAGAGAGCGAGGGGACGGAGTAACTTCCTATGGCTTTTGTCGTAAATACAGACATGACTCACAAGACCACCCTTCTTGGAAATGATGTGGCAGTCATAGAACATGCTGTGTGTGGTAGCCCATAAAGCTTCTGGCTGCATGACAACCAAGTGAATGAAAACCTAAGAGATAGTAGAAGTACCAATGTTGTTCCTTTTTTACTTACTCTTTCCATTTTTCACAGGCAATAAACCTTCAAACAATTTTTTCAGGAGATTAATATTAGGAAAATGACCCTGTTTTCTTCTGATGGGGTTTGCCTATATTCAGGGTCCACCTTCAAGTCTGATCAAAGCAATCCACTTGGGCAAGTGTATCCTTTAGAGATCTGATTAGATCTCACTGGTTTCCCAAAGGAACTAAGAGCTGTTCAATTAAGACGGTCAACAGTCAATGTATAAGTAAGTGTGAACACTGATGTTCATTTTCAACTCACCTTTAGATCTGCAAACCTTTTCCATAGAAGCATTGGTCCTCAGCTCTTTTCCTTCCAACGATCTGCATGTTTGAACAGAGAATGGGAGGAACCTGGGCAATGGACAAATCAGACTGGTGGCTATAGTACAACAGAACACAATGCTATCGGGTTCTTCCATCAAGACTCTTGGCCAGGTGGAGACGATGGCTCCATCAGTGTATTTGCTACACAGGCATGAGGACCTGAGGTCAGGTCCCCAGCACCACATAAAAGCCAATCGTAGCAACACACACCTCCAATGCTACCACTGGGGGACAAAGTCAGGCAGATCCATAGAGCTTATTGGTCAGTTAGCCAATAAGTTAATAAGGTCCAGGTTCAGTGAGAGAACCTGTCTCAAAAATAAACAAGGTGGAGGGCAACTCTGCCCCCCCCACACCACATACACCCTCTTTACCAAGATACAACCTGTA
Source organism: Peromyscus aztecus (assembly GCA_902168405.1). Lineage (NCBI taxonomy): Eukaryota > Metazoa > Chordata > Mammalia > Rodentia > Cricetidae > Peromyscus > Peromyscus aztecus. Next base: position 34,886 of record CABHPQ010000422.1, read on the forward strand.
TACTCAGTGAAGCTTTGCATTTGAAAGGGGCCCTGTTCCTCACAACTTATAAAGGGGTGTTGGTGGTGATATCTGTTCTTGAGTTTCATACCTCACACCAACATTCACAGCTTTATTTTGTTTAACTATAAAATGAAGAGATTGAACCAATCATTCCTGGATCCCATTGGAGATCTTGGAGAGCTTACATTCTAGAATTCTTGGGAATCAGGGAGACTGGCTGCCACAGTGACCGCATCCATGAATGGTGGCAGCTTTGCTCAGGCACAGGGAGAGCAGAAGACACGGGTAAAAATGAGGCATCCTGGGAAAATGAGGCTGATAGATTCTTTATAACCTATCTGAAAGGCTAATCAGAAAGTCAATAGTTATCCTTCAAGGAGTGGCAGGGACTGGCCCAGAGCTGGCTTGTTTCTCCCCATCCCAGAGCATAGCCTCTTCCTTGTTTGTGATGCAACAGGCGGTCTGACATCCATTTCCTCCCCTTTTAAAATGTAGCATGTATCTGTTTAAAACAATATTAGTCTTGGCATGGTTTAGCTCTTGTGTACGCGCCTGTCAAAGACATGAAAGAGAAGGAAGAGGGAAAAATGTCCTTGGCTCAGACTATCCCTGATTTATGTGACAAAAATTCGCATCTGCCAATGTTTGCTGAGGAACGGGGCAAGCTTGGATCGCATCGTGCAATTTGTAAACATATTTAAATGGAAAGAAAATGTTTTACTTATGCTCTGTTTCATGAGTGCTCTTGAGTCTGGATCGGAAGTCAGGAAATAGCATAGGAAGAGTCTTAAGTGTATCACAGGATCCCCAGGGGGAAGAAAGCAAGCAGGTGACTTTTGGTCAGTGTGTGTGTGCCCCTGTGAGCATGTGTGAGTGTGCACATGTGTGTGCACCTGTGTGGGCATGTGTGAGTGTGTGTGTGTGTGTGTGTGTGTATGCATGTGTGCCTCTGTGTGTGTGTGTGCCTGTGTGGGCATGTGTGTGTGTGTGTGTGTGTGTGTGTGTGTGTGTGTGTATGCAAGTGTGCCTCTGTGTGTGTGCCTGTGTGGGTATGTGTGAGTGTGTATGTGTGTGTGTGTGT
>CABHPQ010000422.1:36069-48766 GCA_902168405.1 Peromyscus aztecus
TATGTGTGTGTGTGCCTGTGTGGGCATGTGTGTGTGTGTGTGTGTCAGTGTGTGCCTCTGTGTGTGTTTGTGCCTGTGTGTATGTGTGTGCATGTGTGCCTGTGTGTGTGTGTGTGTGTGTGTGTGTGTGTGTGTGTGTGTGTGTATATGTGCATGCCCCTGTGGGCATGTGTGAATGTGTGCATATGTATGTGCCTGCGTGGGCATGTGTGAATGTGTATATGCCTGTGTGTATGTGTGTGTGTGCCTGTGTGGGCCTGTGTGGGCATGCATGTGAGTGTGTATGTGTGTGCATGTGTGCGTATCTGCACATGTGTTTTCATGGGGGGGACAGAGGGAGTGTGTACTTGTGTGCACATGAGCCTCCCTCAGGTGTGGCTCTTCCTCGGGAGCTGTCCATTTTATGCTTCCTGGCATTCCTTGAAACTTGGGAACATCCAGATTGATCACTCTTTCAGTAATACTCGTGGTCTGGAAAACAATGTCAACCTGGCCAGTTCTCCACACCACTAATTCACATCACAGTGTTCTAAAGGACCCAGGTACAGACAGGGTAAACACAGCTCGAAAATGCTCAAGTTCAGTACTGTGTACAGACAGGACACCCCAAACACAACTTCAAAATAGGTTCAGGGTCATTTGTCTGTGCACACACTCTTAATTAAACGTCACTGGAACTTTAATGTTCTAATACAGTTCCAAGGATGAAACTCATCATTGGCTTCCTTTATCCTACCCTAAGCAATCTGTGCTGTTCTGGGAAGAACCCAGTGTTCTTCAGCGACTGTTTATCCCTGTTTTCTGTGACTTCCCCTTCTGCAGATTCACTGTACTGTGATTACTCGGCGCTATACTGAGCGGTGTGTGTGCAGCATGGGGCTGAGTTCTAGAAATGCATTTGTTCTTGGCATCTGTCCCAGGATCTTGTGTGTGCATTCTGCTTGTGAATTTACATCTTCTGGGCCCCTTCCCAGAATGACACAGATTGCTTAGGGTAGGACCAAGGAAGAGGTTTGCACTGTGAATCCCAGAAATCCAGGAAGCCAATGATGAGTTTCATCCCTGGGTCTATGTCAAAGGGCAGCTAGAGCCTTCCTTAGCCTGGCACAAACTTCATCGTTTAGAACAAAAGTAAGCAGAGAAATTATTTTCCAGTGTGTTCTGAAAGGCTGGGTGTCTGGAAAGCACAATGTTAAACTAGCCAGTTCTCCATCTTACAACTTCTCCACATTTGACCCTGCTCTCCTCCCTCCCTCCCTCTCTCTCTCCGTGTGTGTGTGTGTGTATGTGTGTGTGTGTGTGTGTGTGTGTGGTCTTGGTGTTGTGTTATGTGTACACAGATCAGTGTGGAGGTCAGACATTAACATTGGGGGGGTCTTCCTCCATCATTCTTTTCTTTATTTTTATGAGCAGGTTCTCTCTTTGAACCAGAGCTTACCAATTGGCTAGACTAGCTGCCCAGAAAGCTCTGGGGATCCTCTGTCTCCACCTTTCCAGTACTGGGATTATAGGCACATAATCCACCTTTTTATGTGGAGGCAGGAGATCCTTGTGTGAGCATGACACTCACCTCTCCAAATGAGCCATCTCCCAGCTTGTGAATACATTGTAGGTAATTTTCCAATTGAGTCATCTACCCAGCCTTGGCAAGGTTTTATATGAACACTGTTCAGTTTTTAATTTGTCCACAAACAAGTTATTATTTCTTGAAACAATGATGTGAAGGGAAATTCTTGTTTTTAGTTTCCTGAAAGTGCTTATAGATGTTAGGTAACTACCTAGAGACACACAACCAAGCCTGGAACTATCTCTTTTTGCACTGTGGGACACACTGGCTGCTTTGTAATATGAATCTTAATGCCTGGACCTTACCACAGGCCAATTAAGTCAGAACCCAAACCTCTGAGCAGAGAGTTTTGAGAAGTCCCCACATGGTCAATATGACTTTAGGGTTGAGAATATCGTTCTGGTAGAAGGAACTGCTTTCTGCCCAGTTCCATATTCTTGTCTAGTAAAAATCAACTCTCTGGTTCTTACCCTTTCACTCATGGGTAATCTTGAAGATTAAGTGAATTCACACACATAAGGGGCTTACATCAGTGGCCAACACAGTGCCTGTTTCATGGAAGGAACTCTCTTCACTACCGTTATCTTGGTCATCATCAGGAAAGCCATTTTGACCAACTTGGGCCATCTTGAGTGTTTAGCTATAAGATGTTCCAGTTTGGTCCACGAAACTTCCTGATAGTGTCATCCTTGCTGGTGTCAACAGAAATTTATACAGAACTATGAAAGAAGAAGACCAGGGGGTGTGGGATAATCAAAGCTCAGCTTTGTGGGGGTTCTTTTAGTTACCATTTTGGCCACAGAGTAACCTGTAGCAGTATTGAACTCTCAGTTCTGAACACAATCAGGTGGCCAAGAGAAGTGTTAATTTACCTGAGAAGAAGAAAATGAGATACATTATGGGATCCACAAAATGTTTTAGTTTATGGAAAATTAATTTACTAAGTCTACACACTTTCTACATAACACAAGACATCTCTTTAAACAAACTTTCTCAGTCAATTAATATATTACTAGGTGAGTTTTGTTGACAGATTTTTCATAAGAATAAAAAATCTTGTGTGCCAAAAGTTATAAAATCTGAAAATTAAATAAACATTTAGATCTATTTCCAGTGGCTATTTCATTTAATATGCTTTTTTTAGACTCTATTAATTGAATTGGATGGCTATTCCTTATTAACATACTCTCTATATCCTCCTGAGAATTAATGCGTAAATGAAGAATCTGAAACCCTTTACACAGACAGTGAACTGTGAGACTGGTGTGAGGGCCTTTCCCCCAAGGCCAGATGTTCTGGAAATTGGAGTAGCCTAGAGATGCCTGTGTTCTGAACAGGACACTTTGGGAAAGGGCAAAATATCTAGTGAATAACACTGTGGGTCTCAACTTCTCTGATACTGCAGCTCTATGGGATCCTGGCTCAGAAAAATGCTAAACTCGACCTCATCAACATTGAAAGTTTCCACTTCTAGTAGGATACCATTAAGATATTAATTGGATAAGTCACAAATTGGTTTTAAAAAAAAAGAAAGAAAAAGAAAAGAAAACCTTGTCATATACACAGAACTAACAAGTTTACTTAGATTCAGAACATAAGAAAGAAGTCATGAAAATCACAGTAAAAACTGAAAGCCTTGAATAGTAAATGTATATAAGAAACAAATACATACAATGGTAAAGCCAGCAGATGAACAAAACACAATGTTACACTGAGTTGAAGGAAAGAAGCTCCACACAGAAGGACAGATGCTGATGTTCCCTCTCCTATGTGGGAAGCAGAAGGGGACCCAGGAGAAGGAAAGAGGACCCAAAGGCTCAGGGACATAAAGGATGTGGTGGTTGAATGGGAACGGGCCTGGAGGCACATATGTTTGAGTGCTTGGTCCCCAGCTGGTGAACTATTTGGGAAGGATTGGAAAGATTGTCCTTGTTGGCGAAGGTATGTCCCTGAGGCTCAGTTTTGAGGCTAGAAAAACCCCAGGCCATTTCCAGTTAGCTCACTCTGCCTCCAAATTTTCAATCAGGATGTGATCTCTCAGATGTTCCCACTGTGATGCCTTTGCTGGTCCATCGTGGACTCTAACTCTCTGAAACTGTAAGCCCCAAATAAGCTCTTGCTTTTATAAGTTGCCTTGGTCATGGTGTCTTATCACAGTGATATAAAAGTGTCTAATGCAAGGGGATAATGGTGGAAGAAAGGAAACTTCTAGATATAAATAAACATACACACAATATGAAAGAAGAACCAGAAGGAGGGAACCTAGTGAGAGGTGGGAGTGATGGAGGACAGTAGTGAGGGAGAAAATATGACAAGGTGCAATGATATATCTGTATGAAATAGTGAAATTACTAAGACTCAGAAAGGCAAACATGGTATGTACTCACTCATAGGAGGATACTAGATGTAAAACAAAGATGACTAGACTGCTACTCACAACTCCAGGGAGGCTACCTAGAAAACAGGACCCTAAGAAAGACACAGGGATCGCCCAATGACAGAGAAATGGATGAGATCTACATGAACAACCTGGACATGAGTGGGGGTAATAAAGGGTGAGGGTCAAGGGAAAGAGAGCTTAGGGGAGCAGGAGATCCCAGCTGGATCAAAAACAGAGAGGGAGAACAAGGAATAAGAGACCATGATAAATGAAGACCCCATGAGAATAGGAAGAAGCAAAGTGCTAGAGAGGTTCACAGAAATCCACAAAGATACCTCCACAATAGATTACTGGCAATGGTCAAGAGACAGCCCAAACTGACCTACTCTGGTGATAGGATGGCCAAACACCCTAATTGTTGTGCTAGAAACCTCATCCAATGACTGAGGGAACCAGATGCAGAGATCCACGTCCAGGCCCCAGGTGGAGCTCCAGGAGTCCAATCGGCGAGAAAGAGGAGGGATTATATGAGCGAGAATTATTGAGACCAAAATTGGAAAAAGCACAAGGACAAATAGCCAAATGAATGGAAACACACGAATTATGAACCAATAGCTGAGGAGCCCCCAACTGGATCAGGCCCTCTGGATAAGTGAGACAATTGATTAGCTTGAACTGTTTGGGAGGCACCCAGGCAGTGGAACCAGGACCTGTCCTCAGTACATGAGCTGGCTGTTTGGAACCTGGGGCTTATGCAGGGACACTTGGCTCAGCCTGGGAGGAGGGGACTGGACCTGCCTGGACTGAATCTACCAGGTTGAACTCAATCCCCAAGGGAATCTTTGCCCTGGAGGTGATGGGAATGGGGGTGGGCTGGGGCGAAGGTGGGGTGGGGGGGTGGGAGGGGGGAGAACAAGGGAATCCGTAGCTGATATGTAAAATTAAATTAAATTATAAAATAAAAAATAAAAATAAATACAAATTAATTTAAAAACACAAAGGAAAGAAAATATTTACCTGATTATGACTGCAGGTGTGTAGAGACCAGGATTCTTAGCAAAGTAAAAATGATTCAAAGATATGACACTTCAGTTCAATATTGGTATGAATTCAGGATTTCTCTTACTAAATTTGGAAAGAAATTAAAGGGACAAGGTTAATAGTTCACTGCTGCTGTTTGGTAGTTATACTAACTGTATAGATGTTAAAACTCAGTGAACTGAACCTTTTATTTTTGGGCAAAATATATGTTTATTTTTAAATTGATGCCTATGTATGTGTATCTCTCTGTGTATATATGTCACCTGTGTGTGCAGGCAGAGGCCAGAATAGGGTGTTGGAGATCCCTAGGGCTGAAGTTACAGGCAATTTTGAGCACATTTTGGGAATTGAACTTGGGTCCTCTGGTAGAGAGGCAAGCATTCTTAGCCACTGAGTCATCTCTGAAAACACATAAGGTTCATATTAAAATTTGCTCAAAAGATCATTAAAGTCACATGAGACCGTCTCCTTTCCAGGTGCCCCTGCAGCTGCTTGCAGTCCTGTCGGGCACCCATTAGTCAGGGCCTCCTCTGCACCCTCCTCACAGTAGACACGCAGACTGAGCAGCCACTAGAGACGTTCCAAGTTTTCTCAAGTGTAGAAAGAAGCTCATTTGTTTGCTCAGCAAATGTCAGTGGAGGGCTCATTGTGTGCCATTTGCTGTGTGCAGGACACAGTAATGAAGAAGGCTAACAAATGTTCCTGCTCTCTGTTCATTACACTAACCGTGAGTGAGCCAGGAGAGCTGGTGAGGCTTCCTGTCCTCCTCAGCAGGCAGGAATAGCAGGTCTGTCTCCAAGACTGACAGCTTGGCACTTTTGTTAAGTTTGGAAGATTCAACTAAGTTCCTGCGTAAATACACTCAGATCCATCTTCTGAATTATCTTTCCAGAAGGCTTTCATATACAAATGCCTACATCATTCAGATTATGCATAAAAATTACAATTGAGACAGATGCATTAAAGATAAAATATTATAAAAACTATTTCAGATTTTTGCCTATCAGACTTCCATTATGAGAATGTATTTTAACACTGTTTTATTTATTTTTCCACTTATTCCTATAAGTTTATTTTAAGAAGCGCGGAGGGGGGGGATGATTTATGCTTTTATGCTTAAATTGATTAATTAGAAGCTTTGAATTCCTCTCACAAAATTCTGCTCACTCTAATTTTTTTCCTTTACCTTTGTAAATGATTGTAACTAAAATTAGGGAACACCATGTGTCAAAAGAACTACTATTTTCTCCCTTCTTTTGTCTTGGTTTGGTGAATAGCAATGATGACCTTGCAAAACCAAGCATTGGTACCAGGAAGAGAAGAGGTGTGAATTTGCAAAGCACACGTCACATAAAAGTCATACTGCCTTCACTGCATCCTTTAATGCCTTTAAATCCCCTTGAGCCTCATAGGTCAAATTTAAATTTCAATGTGGAATGAGACTGAATAAAGAGGCCAACTCCTTGGGAAATCCATCTTCCTTACCTGGCTCTATACTGCTTCCTCTAATCATGTTTAAAATACCACTTTCTGCCCATTTTTCAAAGAACATTTAACATACAGAGAGTCATAGAAAAAATGGAAAAGTGACAGGGTTTCTGGTTAAAATCTTGTGATAATATATTTACTGAAGAACATCAATAATCAAATCAGATCACATTAAGGAAATTGGTTGAAGAAAACAAAATTCACTTGGAGGTACGGATACCATGACATACTTGGAGGTGACCTTAAGACACAAAGAGCATCCTCCACAGGTGCTAAGATGCCTTACAGATAGAGACAGCCCTTCTGTAGATGCTTCTATATGCCTCGTGGCTAGTCAAGGGCTTGGACCATGACAAAAGTTCAGTGAATGCTGGTTAAAGATTTCTCCCATGAATTATTGCTTTTCCTAGAAACATTAAACCAGCCATTCGATCACCATAGCAGCCTTTTCTAACTATCTCCTCACACAATAGGCTTTCACAGGAGTACAATAGTAGCCATGTGACAACGAATCTTGGTTGTCAACTTGACACACCCGGGAAAAGGGAACCTCTGCCTCCATCAGATTGGCCTGTGAGCATGACTGTGAGGCATTTTCTTGATTGCTTTGATGTAGGAGGAGCCAGTCCACTGTGGGCAGTACCATCCCTAGGCAAGTGGGCCTGGGATGTATAAAAAAAAAGTAGCTAACTATGAGCCTGGAAGCAAGCCAGTAAGCAACATTCCACAGGGGTCTCTGCTTCGGTTCCTGCCTTCAGGTTCCTTCTTGAGTGCCTGCCCTCACTTCCATCAATGATGGACTATAACCTACAAAGCAAATCAGCCCTTTCTCCCCAAGTTGCTTTTGGTCAGTGTTTCATCACAGCCCTAGAGAAACAAACTAAGAAAGCATGCTCTCCCCGTTCTCCTCATCTTTGGGGACACATGTCCCTCTCAACTGTTATTGACATGGCATCTTAAAATAGCCAACAATTCTGTTTGCCCATCCCCCCACCACCATCACAGATGATCTACATCACCTACACAGAGCAAATTCTACACTGGGATAAAATCAGTCTCCTAGAAGAACCTCCTGTTAGTGTTTTGTTTTGTTGAGATAAATTCTCAGCAGCCCAGGCTGGCCTCAAGCTCCTAATGATTCTCCTGCCTCAGCTTTCCAAATGCTGGGGTTAAAGGTGTATACCTCTTATTTCTTGAAAAGGGACAAAGGCTACTGGAAATACAACTGTAGAATGTGTGGAAACAATGGGTACACATGTCTGAGTGCAGACAAGGCTACCCTGTTCCAGATTACTTTCTGTTTCTGTAACACTCTGACCAAGCAGCTTAGGAATGAGTTTATTTGGTTTATACTTCCACATCATATTCCATAATCTAGATAATCTAGGGAAGCCAAGGCAAGAACTCAAGCAGAAACTGAAGCAGAAACTATGGAGGAATGCCGGTGCTTCCTGGCTTGCTCAGCTAGCTTTCCTAGACAGGCAGACCCACCTACATGGGAACAGCGCCACCCACAGTGGTCTTTGCCCTCCTCATCAATCACCAATCAAGATCTCTCACATACACATGGCTACAGGTCTGATCTGGGCAGACAGTCCCTTAATTGAGACTCTCTCAGACTAGGCTATGTCAAGTTGACAGCTGAATACTAACTAGAAACTAAATGTGCTAATTCAATGCACTAAAATCTTTCATTTTTAAACAACATTATATACACATAAAAATGAAACAGTTAAATCGATAAGTTAAAAGAAAACAAAATAAACCTGACATTGTAAAGGAAAACATATAGGCTGAATATAAAACAACTTATAATTGAACAATAGCTCAATTAATATAAAAGTAAAGACAGCCTTTTAAGGTGTGTTCCTTTTAAAATTCCAGGCATGGTAGTATGTACCTGCAAGCCTAGCACTCAGGATGTGGAACCAGGGGAATCAAGAGTTCAAGGCCAGCTTTGACTACATAGTGAGTTTGAAACCAGCCTGTGCTACGTAAGACCTTGTTTCAACACATGAAAATAATAAAATAGCACTCATTTTTTCCTGTATAATAAATAAGTATTTTCAAAGTTGCCTGAAATTGATTAAGAATACATTTAAAACAAATAGAGGTGAGATTTTGAAATGCTTATGGATTTATAATTCTGTTAGTTAGAATTCTCCAATAAATATTAGTTACCAAAAACCAAATAAAGAAAATACAACAGACTTAGATGGGGCTCAGGCGAGGGAAGAGAGAAAATACAATTAAGTCAGAAGTCTCCAGTCATTACCTTAGCAACTCCCTTGAGTCTTCCCAGAGAGCTTTCAGAAGACTGGCAAAAGGAAAGGTCGTGAGTAATATGGAGTCCAGAAGTGCTTTGAAATCTGTGGGGCCTCCTGACTCATCTCAGGTGAAAGAAGTCAGGGCGGAGAACAAGTGGCATCTTCGTGTGCTTTAATACCTACCCTCAGTAAACTCAGGGTGCACTGGTGCTTCCTAACCTACCCTCAGTAAACTCGGGGTGCACTGGTGCTTCCTAACCTACCCTCAGTAAACTTGGGGTGCATTGGTGCTTCCTAACCTACCCTCAGTAAACTCGGGGTGCACCGCTGCTTCCTAATCTACCCTCAGTAAACTTGGGGTGCACCAGTGCTTTCCAACCTGACAAAGAAGGGATTTCAAACCAACAATATGGTATTTCCTGAGATACCATGATAAGAGTTTACTGAAATTACAAATAGTCAGGTAATGCTGTTTTTATTGTCCATATTTTATATTTATGCTTGATTTTCTTTTTTAAATATTTTTAATTTGATATTTGAGAATTTTACATTTATACAACCTGTTGTCACATTTATCTACCATTCTCTCCCTATAATTCTTACTAACACCCCCCCCCAAGCACACTGACTCCCTCCAAACTTTATGTCCTCCATGTTTCAGTGTTCCTTATCCAATTAGTACTGCCCAAATGCATACAGGTGATGAGTCCTCTGTATTAACTCCCTTCAAATCTTAGACTCAGGAAACATCTCAAGAGAGTGGTCTGAATAAATGTAAGACCAGGAATAAGAGAAGAGTGTGAAACAGTGTTGCACACATCAACTCTCAGAAAACTGTGGTTATCAGCACAGTATCAAGTGTGCTTGACAGTCTGACCAATGCAATAAAACAGGAAAAACCAAAATGGTGTAAGAATTGAAGAAAAGAACACAATCATTTCCTCATGGATATGGCAGTCTGTGAAAAGCAAGAGAGTTCATTGAAATCAGCTAAAAGTATTTAAAACAACAACAACAATAATAAGTAATATAAAAACATATAGGGAATATAACCATTATAAAACAGATAATATGCATTTACATGCAAAGAAAGGTGAAATTACAGGTCGTAGCACGAATCTTAAATGGTCTTAATAAAACAAACAAACCTGAAGCTGGGTATTGGGGTGAATGCTGGAAGATCAGAGAAGCAGAACAAGTCACAGCTTCCTCACCTCGCCAATTCCTCAGCTGATCCTGTTTCCTCAGACTGGAAGCTTCTGAGTCCTCATCCAGAATGAATCTCAGCTGAACTGCTGCTCAAAAGCCAAAAGCTTAACCAGCTCTAGTTCCTGGTCTTCATGCCTTATATACCTTTCTGCTTCCTGCCATCACTTCCTGGGATTAAAGGCATGAGTCACCATGCCTGGCTGTTTCCAGTGTGGCTTTGAACTCACAGATGGATGGATCTCTGCCTCCCAAGTGATAGGATTAAAGGCCACCATTTTCTGGCCTCTATATCTAGTGGCTCTTCTGTTCTCTGATCCCAGATAAGTTTATTAGGATGCACAATATTTTGGGGAACACAATATCACCACAACAGGTCCTTTCTTTTTTTTTAATTTTAAATTTTTTTTCATTTTATATACTAACCACAGATCCATCTCCCTCCCTCCTCCTACTTCCACCCCACCACAGCCCTCCCCCAACTCTCCATCCCATTCTCCAAAAGGGTAAGGCCTCCCCTGGTGAGTCAGCAAAGCCTGGTACATTCAGTTGAGGCAGGACCAAGACCCTCCCCCTATATCAAGGGAGAGCAAGGCGTTCCACCATAGGTAATGGGCTCCAGCAAGCCAGCTTATGCACCAGGGATAAATCCTGATTCCACTGTTAGGGGCCCCTCAAACAGACCCACATACACAACTGTCTCCCATATGCAGAGGAATTAATCTGGTCCCATGCAGTTTCCACAGCTGTCAGTCTGAAGTTCATGAGTTCCTATGAGCTTGGTTCAGTTGTCTCTGTAGATTTCCCCAGCATGATCTTGAACCCCCTTGCTCATATAATCCCTCTTCCTTCTCTCCGACTGGACTCCCAGAGCTCAGCCTGGTGCTTGGCTGTGGATCTCTGCATCTGCTTCCATCAGCTACTGGATGAAGGCTCTATGGTGACAGTTAGGGTATTCACCAATCTGATTACTGGGATAAGCCACTTCAGGCACCCTCTCCACTATTGCTAGTAGTCTAAGCTGGGGTCATCCTTGTGGATTCCTGGGAATTTCCCTAACACTAGGTTTCTCCCTTACCCCTTGATGTCTCCCTCTATCAAGATATCTCTTTCATTGCTCTCCCACTCAGTCCCTCCCCCAGTTTGGACTACCCCGTTCCCTCATGTTCTCATCCCTCATCCCCTCCCCTCTCTTGCCCCCCTCCCGTCCCCAGTTTGCTGATGGAGATATCATCTGTTTCCCCTTCCCAAGGCCATCCATTCTAAGTAGAAAGAAAATAATGAGTAATTTTAAGTATTGATAGATTTTATTGTGTCATAAAGCACTGTAAATACAATTCAGAAAAAAAAATGTATAAAATATTTTTGAGACAGGCTCTTGCTATGTAGCCCTGGCTGGCCCAGAATTTGCCATGTTGACCAGGCTGCCCTTCCCTCCCAAGTGCTGGTATGTTGTTGTGTTTTACTCTTTTACTCTTTTGGGAGTTTGCCACCCAGCTCCCAAATAAATCACACTTGGAGGCTCAATCTTAATCATAAATGCCCTGCCTTAGCTTGACTTGCTTCTTGCCAGCTTTTCCTAACTTTATATTATCCCAGCTACTTTTTTACCTCTGGGCTTTTAACTTTTTTTTACTTCTGTAACCTTACTTTGTTTCTTACTCCATGGCTGGCTGGGTGGCTGGCCCCTGATGTCCTCCTCCTTTTCTTGCTCCTCCTTCTTCCTCCCAGATTTCTCCTTCTATTCATCCTCTCTGCCTGCCATCCCTGCCCATTTCTCTCTCCTGCCTCACTATTGGCCGTTCATTCTTTATTAGACCATCAGGTATTTTAGATAGGCACAGTAACACAGCTTCACAGAGTTAAACAAATGCAACATAAACAAAAGTAACACACTTTGAAATAATATTCTACAACACTGGTATTAAAAGTATGTGCCACCACGCACAGGTTAAATATTTTTAATGCATGACAAAGGATTACTAGTTGTAACATATGAACAGGTCCTGTGTTAATTCAAAATATAAATGCTTCAGTTTAAAGTGGAAAATAATAACAAAAAAAAGAATTAACAACGGTCTACAAATGTGTAACCATCATAACTTTTGGAAATAGGCCTTCAATTTTACTTTGAAATTCTCTTTTGAATAACTAATTTCTAGGAGCTAATTATGAAGCTACTAAAATTTGGCCATCAGAATGTCCTAGATTCTTAGCTTTTTGTAAAACTGAAAATTAGTAATAACCAAATTTTAATATTAGGAGACTGAATAAGATAAAGACTAATGTCCTGCTCCTGAACAGTACACCATACATGGTTTTCTAGATTGAATTGAGTAAAAGAACATGCTACTAAACACCATGTACAGTGTTAGCATGTCTTTGTGAAATATTTACACATGCTTTTTGAGTCAGTACAAAATATCAACAGTGGTTATTTTTTTACTTGAATTAGCTTTTTTAAACATATATTAACATTTAATTTTTAATATTTTTCTTTTTATGTGAGTGTGTATATTCATGAGCAAATGAGTGTAGGTTCTCACTAAGGCCATAAGAGGGCATTGTATCTGCCTGGAACAGTAAGCTGTTGTGAGCTGCCCAGTGTGGGTGGTGGCAACCACACTCAGGTCCTCTGCAAGAGCAATACATGATTTTAACTGCTGATTCATCTCTCCAGTCCCCTTGAATGGGCTTTATTATTTTAAATTTGCTTTTAGTCTACATTTTAAGGTTTATGCAGAGAAC
>CABHPQ010000423.1:0-41949 GCA_902168405.1 Peromyscus aztecus
CATGTACAAGCCAAGACGACCCATCGAGCACCAACCCAGCCCATGTCCTGATCTTGAATTTCAGCCTCTAGAATTGTGAAAAAAATGCATTTGTCATTTAAGTCATCCAGACTGGGTTACAGTTATCCCCAGGTATCCATGGGCATTGGTTCTGGGATCTCCTCAGATCCCAAAGCCTTCGGATGCTCAAATCCTGTATTTAAATGTCACCTATTTGCCTGTGACAACGCACATCCTCCTGAATGCAATTAGTCATCTCTAGATCACTTATAACACCTTGATGTGATGTAAACACTGGGCAAATAGTTTTTTACTTGTACTGTTCAGGGAATCATAGCAAGAGAAAAGCCCATGCATGTGCCGAACAGATGCAATCTTTTAAAAAGTATATATTTTCAACGTGCAGTGCATTGAACTGTCGTCTGCCAAACTGATGGAGAATAGCAGCTGCATTTGCTATGGGGGCCATGGAACATTAACATGATTCTCCTCTGAGAAAATTGTAAAAGTCTTCTATTATCCATTTCCCATAGTTATAAATACTGTCCCTGAGTTCCCTTATGATAAAAGGGCTAAACAGGCTAAAGGTTGTTTACTTTTCAAGAGCTGTGGGGTCCTTTCTAAAGATTGCCATGGTGATTTTGGTCATTGAAATCCTTTATGAGATTAGCCATGATCCACAGAAGCTGAATCCTCCCTGTGATGGAGAACTTCAGATACTGTTATATTGAGTCTGAGTTAAGAAAATTCAGCCATTTTCATAGAATTGGACAGATATGTCTGAAACAGATATGTTTCCTTTTATTTTCTATTTACTTTTGTTGTTCTAGGCAGCTGTCTTAGTTTGCTTTTCATTTCTGTGACTAAAAACTGTTTACCAAAGCAATTTGGAGGAAAAGGATTTATTTCACCTTACAACTCCCAGGTTACAGTCCATCATGAAGGGAAGTCAGGGCAGGAAATATAGGCAGAAACTGAAGCCCAGCCCATGGAGAAATGCTCCATGACTTTCTTTCTGAGTTTATACAACACAGGACCATCTGCCAAGGGATGGCACCACCCACAGTGGACTGGGTCCTCCCACATCAATCATTAATTAAGAAATGCCCCCACAGACTTGCCGACAGGCCAGTACAATGAAGGCATTTTCTGAATTGAAGTTCCCTCTTCCCAGATGACCCTGGCTTGTGTCAAGTTTACAAAAACCTAACCAGAATGGCAATAGGACATTTACTTCCATCCATTTAGTTTCTAAAAGTCCAGGGAAAAAAGGAATCAGCAAGAAGCAGAGAGAAAGAGGTTGAAGCATCATAACTTCCAGCTGTGAAAGTCTTAGCTGTGGACCAGTGAGGTGAATCAGCAGGTAAAGGCCCTTGCTGCCAACCCTGATGACCTGAATTTGATCCCCAGACCTACCGGAAGAAGGAGAGAGTGGACCATACTCATGACACAGTGCAAGTGCATGTACATGCACACACACACACACACACACACACACACACACACACACGAAATAAAAGTTATAGAAAGAAGTCCTTGTTGTGAAAAGCAGTAGGAACCATGACCATAGAAAGCAGAAGGTAATATTGACACATACAATTTCTGTCTTTGTCAGGACGAGTTAGATTATGATGCAGTAACAAAAATCTCAGTGACGTATCCCAAATGTATTGGTTACTTTTCTTGTTGTTCTGATAAAAGAATTGACAAAAGCAATTTCCAGAAGGAAGCATCTGTTTGTTTGTTTGTTTGTCTGTTTGTTTGCTGTTTGTGTTTTGGGGGAATAAGTGTTTAAGAAGATATACAGCCAATCACAGTGGGCAAAGCATAGCATTGGGCTCATGAGCTGGCCATTTTGCATCCATAGCCAGGAAGCAGATACCAGACAGGAAGTGGGGCCATGCTATAAAACCTCAAGACCTACCCCCACGGAGCCATTTTCTCCAGCAAGGCTCCATGACCTCAAGGTTCCACAACATTCCAAAGCAGCAGTATCAGCAGGGGACCAAGTATTCAAACCCAGGAGTCTATGGGAAGCATAGACTCACACTCAAATCACAATACCAGCCACAGTTTAATTCTCACTCACAGAGTCCTCTGTAGCTAATCAGCTTTCCATGAAGCTCCCTTCCAAGACCAGCTAGAGGTCCATCACCTGGAAAGGTCTACACCGTCACTAAGACAGAGAAAGAGAAACATGTGAATCAGAATGGATTTCCTCACCACCTCAGGCAGGCTGGGATGCTCCAGTCTACCTGACCAGCACTAGCCATGGGCCACCAGGTTTCACTGGAATTGGTAAATATAGTTTCCCATGTGCCCAGGCTGCCTGGAAATGGACTTCATGAAAACATCACCTTTTCTCCACCACAGTCACCCAACAATGAAAACTATCAGATGAAAAAATAAGCATTCCTGATTATCTGACCCCAAAGTTGTGTCTCAAGTGGAACCCTTCTTCAGTGTGTGGTTACTGGAATGGAGTACAACCTGCCCTCCTCCCCTGGCAATGTGGCAGATGGACGGCCTCCACAGAAACCACTAGATGAGCAAAAATACAAGCCACGGAACTCCATAAGATTTGAGAAAACACACATCAGGCTGAAATGGCCTTCCATCTTCCTGACCTTTCTTTCTTTGTGCTAGATCTTGGTAAAGACAGAATGGTCCAACCCAAGAGCAGCATGGACAGCAATGGCAGGCCTGACCCACCCACTTGGATGAAGGCCCAACAGAAAGAACTGGGAAGATGGCCAATCTCTACAGGAGGGAACACCACAGGGCGGGAATGGAGGGGAATGTCCTGCACTGAGCCCAGATGGCAGCAAGGCAGTGTGGGATGGGATCATGCCTTAAGGCATGCTGACCCTGCCCATAGGTAAATACAGCTCAGAGAAGAGAGCCGGGCACTGACCAGTCAGGTTGGTAGCTAGTAGGGTCAACTAGCATCCACTTTAGGGGAGATGATCCCAGAAGCATTCTCTACATCACTTCTGTAAGGAAAGGGGCAGAAGTGCACGCTTCTGTGAGGAAAGGTCGGCATGAAGGTAGAGAGTGGGGGAGGGAAAGAGAGAGAGAATGAGTTAGATTGTATCCGGCAGTCTCCCTATTTAAATGGCAGCAGGGTCCCCATGCTCATTGTGATAGACCAAGGCTCCTCAATGCTCTGCCTCCCTACGCCATCAGTGTGGCAGGCTTGGTAACGAAAGTCTGGCCCTGCAGAGACCAACACTGTTGACTCCACCTGCCATCCAAGGACTCCACACTTAGGTGTCCAAAGCAAGAAGATGAAGATTGCTTCCTCGAGCCTTTTCGTCTCTCTGTCTCCAGCACTTGGCGACTAGGGTGCATGTTAGGTGTTCAGTGACACGCGATCTGCATGAATGAAGGCTCAAAGATGGAATTAGTTCTCTGCAGCCGAGGAAGCAGCCACAAAGGAAGGCAGCATCATCTGTGGGGACATGAGTCATCCCGTGGGTAGCTGACAGCTGGGTCAACAGCAAAGGAACCTGAGAATTACATCCTAAGATCACCTACCCTCCTGGACTGTACTTACGATCTTCCAGGGTCCCCCTCAGCTAACCTTTGTGATCAGGGTATTTAGGGTTGGGGACATGATGGCTAGAGGAGAATTCTAAACCCCACATCATCTCATCACATCTTATGCCTCCCTCTTCCAGGAAGCCTTTTGTGACTAATTGGCGTCTCAGTGACCTTTGAACTCTTCGTCATCCACTGCTCTCTCCTTCGGGTTCTAATTATATTTTGCCTATGACCATTGACATGAGTGAGATATACTCACATTGTTATGTTCCTAACTTTCTCACAAACTGCTTTTAGTATTTTGGGGGTGTCCTTCACAATACGTAATATATGGTAGACATTTAATACATGTTAATTGACTAATACTACCAGCATTAACCTGTATTGTTTATTGCTTGTCAAGCCCAGGAAAACATACATTTATCCTACAATTTTATTTCCACAATAAGGTTGGTGTGGTTGCCCCATTTTAAAGGTAAGAAAACTGAGGATTAAAGACCAGTCTCACCAGGGTGAGGCTAAGATTTAAGTCACACCTATGGGACTGGAGCTCACAGTCTTAGCCAATCCTTGATGGGTGGTTGGAAGGAAAGATGGCCTCCCTAACATATTCTTATATGTTTTGTTTTTCCTCGTAAGGTGAGCATCAGTTTTTGTGGTTCCATAAGAGGTCATTGTCAGTACCATATGTCATGAGGGGATGCCCACAGACGCAAGAAGAGCCATGCTGAGTGACAGTTGATACAACAGCCACTGGACTCCAGTTGGGGCATAAGCCCACTTTGGTACTCAGACCACCCAAAGGTCATCCTGAGCCGGTAACCCCCAGTAGGGCGGCTTCTCATTCCCAACCTAGCAGTCAAGGATAATTAATTCCAAAGCCCTAAATCTTTGTAACCAGCTGAACCGTTATCTGATAGGAACCGTGAACCAAAACACCATCAGAGGAGAAGCTTCAATTTGATCTCCCTTCGCAGCTAATTCTAGCCTGTTTCCTGCCCTCCTGATTTACTCAGTCCTCCACTTCCAGAGTTAATTGGCAGGAGGCTGGAGACTGAGGTAGCCATCGCCCACATCTCTTCTGCAATGACAAGCACTCGCTCGATGGTGATGGATGGTTCTGTCCCTTCAGTGAGCAGGAAGGGCCATCTCAGGGTTCCCTTTCTCAAGGACAAATGAAATCACCAAAGAAGCAAGAGTTTCCAGCTGAGGGAGCTGGCTACACTGCCCGACCTCTTGCTGAGCATCACCTGGGTCTCTGTCACAAACAAAGGTTCAGTCTCTTCCTACTGTGGCCTCTTGGGGAAGGTGGCGCTGTTTCTGCACTAAAATGCCTGTTTACAGGGGGACAGCTTTTCAGTGACATTCACCTGGTTCAAAACCAACCAGGCCCTAACTCGTATAGGAAAATCTGCAAGAATTCAGAAGCCAGAGTAAAAGAATCCTCGAGTCACACTGGCCCACCTCCGAGCTGTTTTTCAAATAGATTCCTAGCAAAATCAAATTAGCCCAGGATTCGTCATCCACACAGCTAGACACATCTATTCAGCCTGGAAGAGAGGGGATTCTTTTTAAAAAATGGCAAAAGAGGTGGGTTGTTTTGGTTTCCTGAGCAATTATTCTTTAAAGAGAAAACTCTCTGTCTGTACCCTGAAATATAATAGGCTTACCCAGGGCAGCAGGTCTGATGACTCATCGGATCCAGGCAGACCAGAGGTGACTAATGACGTGTGTAATTCTTCCTCAGAGGCACTGAATGCTGGTCCAAATGTGATTCCATCACAGAAAAAAAAAAAAAAAAAAAAAAAAAAAAACCACGATTAGAGAAACTTAGGCATTTATTACATGATTGAAAAAAAAAAAAAGCTAAGTTTTTGTTTTTTTTTAAAGAAATAGCTTTTGGCAAAGCTTTATACCATTACCTACCTTTTATTCCAAATTTGAAAGGTCTGCTAAGCTTTTGATCAATTAGGGAACAGTTGCTATATATCATGATAAGAAGCTAGTATCAAAATTCCATTTTTTTTTTCAAATAAGAATTGGAGTTCAAGGATGTGGCCAACGTCAAATGAAAAAGAATGATTCAGTGGAGGTCAGGGGCCTTTCCAATTTCTTCAGGTCTTTTGTATTTGAAATGCTCTGGGTAGCTACCCTCTCTTATCTCTGCTGGCCCCTCAAACAGCTTTTCACCTGCTTGGCCCTATGTGTCCCTTTGAACTTAGTTTAAGCATCATCGCCTGTATTACATGCTTTCATACAACTGCATGCCTGTTTTTCATAGCATTTGCCGAACTCCAAAACTCTGTATTGTTGTTGTATTTGATCAATGTATGTCACTTCCGTGGGCTGTGAGCTGTGGCATGGCTGAGACTGTATCTGCTCTCGCTCATCCCTGCATCCCAAATTCCCAGCATGCTGTGCACCTGGAATGGACGGATGATGGACTGGTTCTCTGTGAAGCCCACAGTTTTGCATGGAAAACCATTGTATTCAACACTGCTACAATATTTATCAGAAAGTTAAGCTCAGTTGTCTAACCTTGATGTAAAAGTGAAAATAATGATCCCAGAAATAAAAGCCAAGACCACCTCCCTTAGCAACACCTACTGATTGCCTGCCACCTTGTCACCACGAAAGAGCCTTTTGTTAAAGGGAAAGGATTGCTTTTTATCCAAACAGGAACACATGGTGTTTATCCACACAGAGTGTCACTAACATCAAATCATAAAAGTTAATTGACCAAGTTTCCAATTCTTCGGCATGATCTACAAAAACAATCTCTAGTGGCAGAACAGCCACGCTGTGCCAAGATGTGATAGGTTCCCCCATGTGACTTCTTAAATAAGTGAACATCGCCGAGGCTGTCTGGTTCCTTACAGACGTTAAGCATGCCCTTACACTTCAGCTTTTAATTACAAAATCCAAAATATCGCCAGTGACAATATATGTCTGCCAGGTAAACAAGACCTCAGTGGGAAATTCCCGTGAAGAATTTGCAATGAAAGCAGAAATATGAATTCATGTATTACTGTGTTTGCGTTCCCCACCGATGCAGAATTTCCTACACAAATTCTGAGCATGCAAGAGAAGCACTCGAAATTTGCCATACATTCTCTCTCATCCTTTTCAGCATTGTTTTCTTTCTTTTTTAATTTTTTAGATTTACTTACTTTATTATTTTTATGTGCATGACTATTTGCCTTCATGTATGGGTGTGTATCATGTAGGCACTTGGTACCTTGGGGTGTCAGATTCCCTACAACTGGAATTACAGACACTTGTGAGCCGCCATTTGGAAGCTGGGAATTGAACCTGGGTCTTCTTCAAGAGCAACAAGTACTCTTAATTGCTTAGTCAAATCTCTAGCCCTGCAACTGTGTTCTGTATTATCTTATTTCTCTGGCTCCATGCATAGCCTCTCACTGCCTTGCCCATCTCACTCACCCTCTCATCTGGCTCCCCACCATGGTCACTGAGTAAAGCATGCTCTCTCCATCAACATCCATGAGTATTTTAATCAAGAACAGTATCACTCCCAAGGAGTAATTTTATGAATGGAGGGATATCAGGCATCCACTTTGAGATATAACATATCCCAAAATTAGAACAAGGGCTATGGAGATCGCTGGTGGTAAAGTGTTGGCTACATAAACATAAAAATCTGCATTCATATCTCTGGCATCCATGTAAAGCCCTGGAATAGCAGAACTCCAGCACTGGGGAGGCAGCAACAGGCAGATCCCCAGATCTTAAGACCAGCCAACCTAGCCAGTTTATAAGCCCCAGATATAGTGAAAGATCCTGGCTCAAAAATACAAGATGAAGAGTGACCGAAGAAGACACTTGACATCAACCTTAGACATCCAAATGCATATGTACATACTCACACAAATACATTACATATCTATACCACATACTATATCACTATGTGCATGCACAGGCATACACACACACACACACACACACACACACACACACACATACACACACACACACACACACACACACACACACATGCACACACACACACAAAGATGTGACCCCATCTTCCTACTCATAAGACAACTTCATTTCCCAGGGAAAATTCAGTCTGGCTCAGCAAAGGACCCAGGAGGCTAGAACTGCATCATTGTTTTACTTCTGCAGTTCCCAAGTGTCTCTTTATGGCTCTGGATACCCTAAGACGACTCAGCCAAAAAATAAGGAAAAGGAACAATAAACTCTGTCTGTGTCCCCAGTAACCCCGGGACATTGGCATTTATCAGCTTGCACTATTCAACATCCAAGTGGGGCTTTTCATTTTTATCACCTTAATATACCCCTGGGCCGCAAGGGTACAACACAGCATAATAAATGCAGCCAATAATTCAGTGTGCAACCAGTCGGCAGTCAGCATTTATGCCTTCTGGGAAGGCGAGTTGCTGTTGCTGGCTGCCGAGTGCAGTTCTTCATCAGCTTGTGACATCTTTGAGGGTGAAGGTCATTCCAGACAACAGCTAACAGGTTCACGCAAGGTCAGACAAACATCTTCCCCTCGAGCCCACCAGTGGTGGCAGAACAGAGTCCCAACTGTCTCCATCAGAGGGGCAGCTAGAAAGGCTGTTGTTCCTCCTGTCCTCTGTTCTCTTGGTCAAATTGACTGCATTACAACAACCACATCCATATGGACGGGAGGCATGGAAACCATGTTAGCACCACTGCCAGAAATCCCACGCCAAGCTGAGAATCATCCCAACAGCTAACCGCCAGCACGAGCCCTCTTCATACCAAGGAGATCATGGCCAGCAAAGGAGCCAGAACAGTAAAGCAAATATCTACTTGCCAGTTGAATGGATACATGAGAGTGTAGACATTCTTGCACCAAACCCTCAGAGCTTTCTCAGTGTAGAGACTTAGTTTTATTTCTCACATCTCTGTTGAGATGGTCCTGGGGGGAGAGGGGATGGGTTGGGAGGGCATTTTTGAACTACCTATTCATAATAACTGCATAATTTTTTTGGTTTTTTTGTTGGTTTTTTGTTTGTTTGGTTGGTTGGTTTGGTTTGGTTTTTTGTTTTGTTTTGTTTTGGTTTTGGGGGTTGTGTGTGTGTGTGTGTGTGTGTGTGTGTGTGTGTGTGTGTGTTTGTTTGTCTTGAGTCAGGGTTTCTATGTGTAACAGCCCTGGCTGTGCTGGAACTTGCTCTGTAGACCAGGCTAGCCCCAAACTCACAGAAATCTGCCTGCCTCTGCCTCCCAAGTGCTGGGATTAAAGGTGTACACTATCACTGCCACCAGGTGTGTGTGTGCGCGCGTGCGTGCATGCGTGTGTGTGTGTGTGTGTGTGTGTGTGTGTGTGTGCTCACGCTCGCTCAAGTGTTCACTAGAGTTCATGTGTGTTCTGCTCTTTTATAGTCTCATCATATTTTGGGCAGACTGTGCAGCTAGCTCTGTATTAACTCGTGTGTTACTCAAATCTCCCCATATTACAGTGGTTCTGCAGTGAATGAGCTTGTACAAAATTCTCTTTGCACCTGGGCAAGTGTTTCTAAAGGATGTGTGTCACAGAAGTGCAAGAGCTGTGTCCTTGTTTATGATATAAGATGAAACATTTGCTTTCAGTGGACGTGGAAACATCCCTGAGTCAAGATGGTTACATCAAAACAGTGTCACCAACACTGATGAGAGATTGGGAAAGTACTGACCAGGGTTGGACATGAGACTGGCCACCTTGTAACTCCTATACCAACCATTTCTGAAATGTTACAGACGTTGACTGGGTTTGGGCCACTCAAGATTAAAACTCTTTTCAATTAAATAAGATATAAACAAACAAACAAATAAATAAATGAATAAGGGCCTAGATGCCAAACTTTAAATAGTGCCTCCCCTGTTTACATTTTCCAGAAATAGATGTCCTTAGGCAAAAACCAACAGTGACTCACAGACAGTACTTAATGGCTCCACAGAGCAGGCAGGGACTTGGCAGGAAGGAAGGGGACTGTGCCGAAGAAGTACTGAGTGTGTTTGGGATGAAGTGCCCAGATAAATGCTTCAGACTCTGCTCCAGAAATAAGGCTGTGTGAGTGCGTCTCACCAGAGGCAGGGAATGTGAGGGCATGGTGGGGGAGGTGCTCTAATAACCCATGCGTTCTGTGCATGCTACAAAAGTCAATGCAAGCATATTAAAGAACCAATCAGTGGAGACACCGAGGCTCTGGACTCCTCTGCCAACTATCCCAGAGGAGTCCAGAAAGGGTAGCACCTTTGAAAATCCTACTGTGGGGGCAATTTGGAACATTTTGGTCTGGGTTTGTTTTGGCTGGTTTTTGAAGGATGCACATGGGTTAGAACTACAAAGGAAAATAAAGGAATATTTAACTCAGAACTTACCCTAGTGATGTCTTCAGGTGGGGACTGTGGGGAGAGACCCTCAAAGGTGCTGGTGACCCTGGATCCGTTGGTGGCTGAGGGGAACATGGGCAGGCAGCTCTAGACCGCATGTTTGTGTGTAGACACTATTTCACAACTTTTTAAAATGTAAAAGGAGCCAAAGAAGTTAAAAAAGGAATAATGAGCAGTCACTTGACTTCCTAGATAGGATCTATGACTTATAAAAATGTTTTGATAATGATATAAGAAGAAAGAGACAGAACAGTAAAACATAGAACCTAGATAAAGACTCCAAAAATGAACTCAAAAGTGGAACTGGGACATAATAAAGATGGCATTTCGGATCACTACGGAAAATACAGAGTATTCAATGATGTGTTAAGAAGACAGGCTAGAAAACAAATAAATGGACCTCTGACTCATTCTTATGCCAAAGGAAATTCTAAATGACTTAGCTACAATCAAATGATTGCATAAAAAAAAAAAAAACAAAGATATAACCATCCTAGAATAATGCAGAAAGGGAGTAGGAGAAAAAGCCTTTGCATAAAAGAATCAAACGAGACTATAAAGAAAAATAACTGCTAATAATTGATTACGCTATCAAAACGAAGAATTGTTGGGGGAGTTCCGGAGAGATGGTTCAGCAGTTAAGAATGCATATGACTGCTCTTCCAGAGGACCCCACCTAGTTCCTAGCACCCATGCTGGGTGACTCCTAACAGCCTGTATCTCCGGGAAGGACATAGTCTTTTTTTAAGCCAATGGGGAGAGAGAGAGAGATGGAGGAAGAGAGAGAGAGAGAGAGAGAGAGAGAGAGAGAGAGAGAGAGAGAGAGAGAGAGAGAAACTACCTTGATACAAATATAAGCATCACGAACAATTTGCAAAGAAATATCAATTGGCACTTACACATCTAAGGAAGGATTTGTCTTTACAGATCAATTATTCATCGATTGACACAGAGAAAAAGATATGCTAACACTCCATTTGCAAGAGTGTGATGGGGAATGGGTACTAGTGTGCTCTGTGGGTGGGAACAGATGCTCATGCCACATCTGTGAATAACATTTACTCAAAATATTTCAATATTTACGCCTTTTACACTCTGACCCTTACACTTTGACTCTGTTTCAGAGACTGATCCTGAGCTGAAACTCACAAAAACTGTTCAAAGATATAAATATAAAAATGTTCATTTCAGTATTACTTGTAGAAATGCAAAGCCATAAAAAATCAAAATGTCCATAAATAGGATATTCATTAAATAAGGTATTGCATGTCCATACACTAGAATCTATTGCAGGCATTAAAGCATACAGACATATACACATGAAAAATATACAATGTATCTTGAGTAAATTGGTGTGTAAAACAGTGTACATAGTATTGTACCATTATCCAAATCTATCCTTTAGATAAAAATCTAGGTTTTGAATTTTGTAATGATATATTGTTTACATTGGCTCCCGCTGAAGTTTTCCACTTACCCTTGCTATGTGACCTTGCAGTACACTGAGGTAGGACTTGCAGTACACTAATCGTGGGTTTGGCCATTGGACGTGTTGGGTCAAGGAAACATAGGCAAAAGTGACAATCTGTCAGTTCCAAACCAAGCCCTTCAGAGGCATTACGTGGGTCT
The DNA here is from genome assembly GCA_902168405.1 of Peromyscus aztecus. Classification (NCBI taxonomy): domain Eukaryota; kingdom Metazoa; phylum Chordata; class Mammalia; order Rodentia; family Cricetidae; genus Peromyscus; species Peromyscus aztecus. The sequence continues at coordinate 11,554 of CABHPQ010000423.1, forward strand.
GCTTACACGCTTGCATTCCTGCCAACGCCGCAAGAAAAACATGTCCTTGGAAGCTGCTGACCCGAGAGGAATGTAAAGACAAATGGAGTGAAACAAGACCAAGGGAGACCTTCAACCAAGCCAGGCAAACCACAACGTAAGAGAAGATATTCCAGCCAAGTCACAGCCCCACGAGAAAGAAAGGCAAGTGTGTGTTAGATGCCACCGGATGCTAGGAGGCTTATTATGAAGCATTACCGTGTCAGAAACTAAGACACGTGTTACTTAACTATATACTAACAAGCAAAATCTGAAGAAGAAATGATTAGAATGTTAACCTTGGCTGACTCTAGGTGGTAGGGTTTGGTGGTGTTTATTATTCTTTGAATAACTCCATCAAGTCCTTGTCCACACGCAACGGCTCAACTCAGCCTCACTCCCACATTCCAGCTCCACACATCCAGCTACCTACCCAACATCTGTGTTTCAAGGTCTTGATCTCAACATGCCCACCACTGAACCACTGATACCTCCCTCCCTGACACTCTGTCGTCCCCCTCACAGTTGATGGTGAACTCATTCTTCCAGTTGTTCTATCTAGAAGACTTGGGGTCCTCTTTTTTCTCTCCTCTTTATTTCCACACCAAGTCTAGCAGCAAATCTGCCAGCTCTGATTGAGATGTTCCAAGACGCTAGTGTCTTTCACCAACTCTCCATACTGCTACCAACCTGTTCCAAACCACCATCTTCTCTCACTTGACTTACTGTGCGAGCCTCCTTTCTGGTCTCACTACGTTTCCCCTTTCCTCCAACAATTTAATCTTGATGTTAATCTTTAAAGTGCTAGAATAAGCATTTTAAAATGTGAAGTTAGGTTCTCTGGTATCCATGCTGGAAGCCCTCCAGCAGGGGAGCCTTGTTTCCTGCATGCTCTCACCCTCATTGCTTCTCTGACCCCACCATTGTGTGCTGTCTCCCTGGCTTACCTGATCCTTGGGTATGGGAGAGTTTTCTCACCCTGGAGTTGGTGTGTGGGTCGAACTCTGACATATCCTACCCAACTGTATCCAAAGCCTCTCCCTGTTCAGGCACCGTCTTTCTGAAGAGATCTGTGCTTACCACCCTTTCCAGTCAGGCCTCAGCCCCTTCCACATTGCCTCAACTCTCTTACCTCTCTCTGCCACTTTTTCCCACAGTATTTACCGTGTTCTCACATATTAGTTGTATGCTTTACACAGTCATTATATTTACTACCTGCCTTGCTGCCAAAACTCAAGCCTCTGAAGGGCAGCTGGTTATCTGTCTTGTTCTTGTTGAATCCAAAGTACCTGAACCATATCTGACACACACTAATCACTTAAACTGTATTTGTGGGATAATGAAGGAATTTATTTGTAAAGGTTTTTTTTTATGTAGCTAACATGTATTATTTTAATAGTTAAATTTTTTTCCAAATGAGTGTTTTTCTCTTTAATCAACTCTTTTCAGAACCTGGTTAATCCAACAACAAAAAAATCTCTCTTTGAACTTGAGTAGAATTAAATTCCTGTAACTCCTAACTTGGCATTTACCCTCAAAGTCGATCTGCAGCATTGTGCCCACCAGCTGTCCTGACACTGAGATCTCGTTAGCTGATTTTCTTTCAGCCATTGATGATTTCTTTTCAGGATACAAATAGTCTCTTCAGTCTAGTTAAATTGTTAGGACAAGAAGAAGAATAGTCTTAATTGGCCTTTCTAATATTTCTAAGCAAGAAACTCTTGTGTCCTTTGAATCTTTCATAGGTCTTACTTTGTGACAAAGACAAAGGAAATTGCAGAATTATTTACTTACTATAGTCAACACCACAGCATGAACACACTCTCAGCAACCTCTACCACCGGCTCCCTTGCAGCTAGCCTTCACTGTTTTGGTGGACCCGATTTGTTCTATTATTCAAACACTAGACAATAGAGCATAGGCACTTAGCTCTTCTCCCTGCTTTTATCAGCAGTCACTCCAGTATATTCTCTGTGCCCCGGCAGATTTGTTTGGATTCATTCTGTTTCCAGCAACACACTGAACTCTCTGTAGTAATTACTGGAAGCTAAAAGCTTTATGCAAGTGTCTTAGCTATAGCTTCTATTGCTGTGATATAACATCATCACAAAATCAACTTAGGAAGGAAAAGGTTTGTTTCAGTTTATTCCTTGTAATCCATCATCCAGGGAAGTCAGGGCAGGAACCTGAATGCAGGAAGTGATATAGGTCATGGAGGAATGCTGTTTACTGGCTTGCTCATCATGGGTTGCTCAGGCTGCTTTTTTATAGCACCCAGGGGTGGCGCTACCCATGTCAATCATCAGCCAAAAAAATGCACCATATCTGCTTGCTAACAGGCAAGTCTGGTGGGGGCATTTTCTCAATTGAAGTTCCCTCTTCCAAAATAACTCTAACTTGTGTCAAGCTGACATAAAAAACTAGCCAGCACAAATAACTTTACTGCTCAAAGCTCCACTAGCTTCCCCAGAGAGGTACAAAATCTAAGTCACAGACAATATGCTACATCCAGTGATCAAGCGCATGGATGATGAGTCAGACTATGTTTGCTCCAACTCTATTTCTGCATGACCTGAGCAAAGTGACAGTGTCTGAACTGAAACTCAGACCAGTGAAGTTAAGAGTAGCTAACTACTGCAAGGTTTTTCTGAGGATTAAATGACTCACGGCTCAGTACAAACTAAATCTCTAAGAAGTTAATTATGCAAGCTCAGCTGCATAACAAATCCCTTAGCCACTCCCCTTCGAAAGAGATTGCCACCCCAATTCCCTTCTACCCAGAAAGTGTGGAAGAGTTCCTGATTTAGACCTGATCTGTAAAGCATTCCCCGGATTTCCATGTCCATCAATTCACCCACTCTAAAAACAGTGTGTTGTAAGAGTGCTTTCCTGGGCACACCATCTGCTCAGTACTCACTGCGACCAGGCAGGCAGCAAAGAACCAAACAAGTGGGAACCCAGGTCACGGTACCCTGAAGGGAGTCTGTTTTCCAGCGCTTTCAAAGGGAAAACCTAGTGTTTTCAGAATTCATCTGGTGCCAATTAGAAGTCCGTTGCTTTCAGGTCTAAATGTCCATGACCATTTCCATCCCACACTTCTGCAATCCAAACATGACTCATCATTATGATTTGATAAAATCTGTCAAAGCATACAATTGTAATTAAAACTCAAAACATCTCCCATCTCCATGAGAGTTAAAGGTACCAGAGCCAAGCAACTTCTTGAAGAAGAAAAAAAAAATCAGTTTCCAGAATTCCATGATCAAAATCCATACCAAGTGCTACAAACTGAAGGAAACCTCAGAAAATCCTAACCCCACACAACCTACTCAGATTTCCAACACGTAACCCAAGTGGTCTCATTTGGACAGAAAGAAAATTCCAGTTCTTGAAGAATTCAACTATGTTCCACATGGATTAAAAGAGAATTGTGACTGGGTTGAAGAGATCACATTTCATCTGGGCCATGAAGGGTCCTCATTGCCCCATGAGAATTTGTCTTAGGAAGAGAAAGTGCACCATGAGGCTGACGTTGGGGTTGCTTTGGGAAACGTCCTGAAGGCGTGATGAGCAATTCTATTTAGAAATACACTACAGCTTGCCAGTTTAAAACCATTTCTTGAGATAGTCAGGCTCAGAAGAGAGAATATATTATAAGACAATTTAGACACCTGTGTGGCTGGTGAGCAGATTCCCTTCATCAAATTAGGGATTGAGGCGCCCCTCCTGATGACATTGGGCAGGAGAGAAGATGGGCTCACCCAGTAAAAGAGCTTGCTGCAGACGTCTGATGCTCTGAGTCCCATCCTCAGAACCAATGTAGAGGTGAGAATGAACTGACTCCACAAAGTTGTCCTCTGACCTTCACATGTGCCGTAGTACTATGCTTGCTCATACACACACACACACACACACACACACACACACACACACACACAAATAATAATTAATAATAATAACAATAAAATTTAATTAAAACAAAACAAAATACTAGGGCTCCCTGGGGAATGAAGAACGTCAATCTAGAATTTAGATTATGACTCAAATTATCTTATGAAATTCGGTTCCTATAGCTCTGTGCATCTTCTAAACAGTGAGGGACTTAAACCCAGGCATCTCCAGGTCAGTAGGTCACATCCAGGAAATAGAAGCTGCTCTCTCACAAAGGCTCTTTGTTGTAGAATTTCCTTGCCATGGACCCTGTGGACTCCCTGTAAACACAATCTTTAGAAATTAGCATTTTATTGATTTTGACACGTGCTGTCATTGATGCTCTGTTTTATGTGTTTTAATTTAGAGTTATTAGTTGCTGCTGTGTCCTGCAGCAAGTCCTGGAGGGGAGTGAGGTTTCTTCATAAATCAGACCTGGACGCTCGAGTTAGGAGTCCATCAACCCTTCCCACCATGTCACTGGAATGATTTGCCCCAGATCGATAGAGAATCCTTGATGCTACCTTTCCTTCAGAGGAAAGGCGTCTTTCCGTTAATCCCCCACCACGTTGTAAATTCACAAAGCCCTGCTCCAAATCTCACCCTGACATAAAACTGAGCTTTCTGTTATGTGCTCAGAGCCAACGCTGTCACTCAGTGCTGCCACCCTGTCAAAGCCACCTCACCTGGGGACCTTCGGCCGTTTTCATGATGCGCTCTGTAGGAACCGTTTTTTTTGCCTGGTTTGCTCCACCCCGCCCCCTTGTTTTGGTAAGGTTACTTACGCTGATCTACAGCTCTGGGTCCCTATTAATTCTAAACTCCTTCTAGATGGGTGTATGGTCAAGGATGCCTTTTTTATTGTCCTCTCTACCCTGAGTGTCTGCTTGATGTACAGTTGATGTTCAGTGCGTGTCAGCTGAAGCTGATGGAAGAGCATGAGGAATTTGCACGTCTCTCAACCAGAAACACCCTAGAGCCAACTGAAACCCACCCCAGGGCCTGCATCCCATCTGGGACATCAAAGACCAAAGCCAGAGGAAGAAGAGACTGGGATTTTCAAAGCATCACCCTGCATGTCAAGTCCAACCAGTACTGATGTGTTAAATATGAGTATCTGTTATGTATAGTAAATTCCTAGAATGCTTCAGAGATCAAGATGGAAAAAATCATTTATTAACCATTCTTTGCTTACACTCAATATATATTTCTCTTTAAAATCCTTTATTAATTTTTCATTAGCATACAGAATGGTAGGTTGCATAATGACATTGTCATATGTATTGATAAGTATTGGATCCCTGGTTATTGGTTATCCTCTGCCGATGCAATAAGCCAATCAAGATGAATTAATAAGACTAGATTTAATAAACAGAGCAAAGCAATTTCTGGGTGACTCTTAGAAAGGCAGGAGAAAAAAAATCACATGGCAGGTCTGGTGACCAGGTCTTAAATACTCTGTAGGCATGGTCTTGAGCAGCTCAGGGAGGGGCTGACCCTTGGTGGGCTTTCTTTGGGTGGGGTCTGGATAGGGCAGCTCCAGGGGAGATCCCCAACATATATCACCCCCATTACCATTCCCTGAATCCCTACTGGTCTCCTTCCTGCCCAAAATTATCCCCTTTCTGCTTTCATGTCTTAAATATAATAAATACACGCACAGAGTTAATACTGGGTTCTACATATGAGAGAGATCATGATGGATTTGTCTTTCCCCATTTAAGACCTCTTGTGCTTCCCTTTCCCTTATAGACCCTTTCTTCCCCTTACATGTAGTCTCCCTTCTACTTCCACGGTGTGTGTGTGTGTGTGTGTGTGTGAGAGAGAGAGAGAGAGAGAGAGAGAGAGCTGAAAATGATTTGAATCAAGGGGATTTAGTGGTTTGAATAAGAATGGACCCTATAGGTGTGGATTTGTTGGAGGAAGTGTGTCACTGGGGGTGGGCTTTGAGGTTTCAAAAGCCAAGCTAGGCCCAACGGTTCTCTCTCTTCTTGCTGCCTGTGGATCCGAATGTGGAACTCATACATGTCTACCAGTATGCCGCCATGCTCCCCACCATGCTGGTTGTAGTTGGAAGTTTTCTCCAGTCCTGCCAGGCCACCACAGTCCTGTGGCCTGCTTATAAAATCACTCAGAAGCTTATGTTAATTATAACTGCTTGGCCATTAGCTCAGGCTTATTACTGCCTAGCTCTTTTACTTAAATTAACCCATAATTCTTATTTATTTTAGCCATGTGGCTTGGTACCTTTTCTCAGTTCTGCCTTGGAATTTTGCTTCCTCTGTGTCTAGCTGGCAACTCCTGACTCAGTCCTTCCTCTTCCCAGAATTCTCCTCATCTGCTTGGCCCACCTATATTTCCTGTCTGGTTGCTGGCCAATCAGCATTTTATTTATCAGTGTACAAAAGTATTATCCCACAGCAGCTGGTAATAGACTAAACCTCTGAAACTATAAGCAAGCCCCAATTAAATGTTTTCCTTTGTAAGAGTTGCCATGGTCATAGTGTCTCTTCACAACAATAGAACACTAATTAAGACAAGGGGTGAGCTGCATGTGGTGGTACACACTTCAGCACTGGCTACATAGTTAAGCCTTATCTCAGAAGGCAAAAAAATAATTTTTAAAAAATAAATAGAAAACAAGAACTTTTCCCTCACAAAAGAAAGGAAGAGAATGTAAATGTATAAATGACAAGAATTTGTTATTATTTACCATTTTATTGCTGTATTACAAGTACTAACACAATAACCAACTGTTGGATGGAAAAATAGATAAGCATTTCTTGAACAAATCCTACAGAGCATTTGGGCCCAGAGCAAAGACAAGTGTCCCCTCTGACTTGCTAGTCACCTTAACCCAAATCCACCTTCCTCCCAGAAGCATCTTTTGCCTGCTAGCATTTTCATTTTTCGAAATTTTAAGTTTCTGGGGTCTGCTTGATTACTTAGCAAACATTTGTGGAGCACTGTGAGTCAGGTTTCGTTCTGAACATGCCACACAACTCATCTAATCCTCACAGCAAGCTACTGCTACTGTAGTATCCTCTCCAACTGCTGATGAGGAAATTTTGGTATGAAGGAAATAACTGCATGGCCTAGTTCACACAGTGGGGGCCAGAGTCAGTACTTAAAGCCCCAGAGCCGACCCTACATCCTGCTTTGTTTTTTTATTTTTCAAGACAAGTTTCCTCTGTGTAGTCCTGGTTATCCTGGAACTTAATCTGTAGACCAAGCTGGCCTCGAACTCAGAGATGTGCCTGCCTCTGTCTCTTGCGTTCTGGGATTAGAGCAGTGCACCACAACTACCTAGCCAGAGCCTGTCTCTTTAAGCACTAGATTCAACCTGTGGTTCACACCCCCTTTGGGGTCGAATGACCCTTTCATAGGGGTTGCCTAAGACCATCAGAAAACACAGCTCTTTACATTAAGATTCATAACAGTAGTAAAATTATACTTATGAAGTAACAATGAATATGGCTGGGGGTCACCACAATGTGAGGAACTGTATTAAAAGGTTGTAGCATCAGGAAGGTTGAGAACCACTGCCACAGACAAATCTTTGATGTCTCAAGATAGCCGAAGCTCTAGGTATCTGAGGCTCCAGGTATCCCAGGCTCTAGCATCCAAGGCTCTAGGTTTCCAAGGCTCTCCAAGAGTGTCATAAACCCGACCAGAGCTTTGCGCACATGCAGTCATCACACTTAGAAAACATTTGTTGGGCTGGAGAGATGGCTCAGCGGTTAAGAGCACTGGCTGTTCTTCCAGAGGTCCTGAGTTCAATTCCCAGCAACCACATGGTGGCTCACAACCATCCGTAATAAATAAATCAAAAAAAAAAAAAAAAAAACATTTGTTAAGCACCAACTGTGTGTCTGGACTAGCCTAACCAGATTTACAGAACCCTTGCCTTGTGTAGCTGACATTCTAATGATAAGAAACAGGAAAATATCCAAGCAAACTAACCAGCACAGCAACTGAGACGCCATCTAAAGTGAGACAAAGGAAATAAAACAGATTAGTGAGCCCCAGGGGAGCAGCTACAGGGTAGAGGGCAGGGCTTAAGTTCTGGGGTGAGACAAAGCTTAAGAGGGGAAAGCCGGCCGCACAGCAAGGTACTGTGGGAAAGGTACTTGTGTTAGATTCTTTTCTGTCACTGTGATAAAATACCATGACCAAAAGCAACTTAAGGAACCTTGGCTTACAGGTCCAGAGGACCTAAAGTCTTTCATGGTGGCTGAGGCGTGGCACTATAAAAAGGAACCATGGCGAAAGGAAGTTGGCCGGTCATTCATGTTTTTTTCCACACACAGGAAGCAGAGGGGACAAACAGGAAGTGGGATGAGGCTATAAACCGCCAAAGCCCACCCCAGTGACATACTTCCTCCAGCAAGGATCCACCTCTTAAGGATTCCGTAACTCCCCAAACAGCATCACTAGTTTCAGACCAAGTGTTCAAATACCTGAGCCTATGAGGGATGCTTCTCATCAAACTACCACAGAACTCCAGTCAGAGATCAGCAGGTGCAGAGGCCCTGATCTAAAAATACAGTTAGCAAGTTCCAAGAGGGGAAAGGGAACAGAGCTCAAATCTTGCAGAACTGAAGTTTTCCTTCTACATTCTTGACAAGAAGCCACCAGACTTGCCACAGTGCTAATTTCCAGTAAATACTGCATGGGACCTTTGCCTTTGTCCCTGAATGTCTCTGAACAGACCGTTTTATCTGGGGCTGCTGAGCACTGTCCCCAGGGTGCACGGCCATCTCCCATAATCACTCTTTGTGGTGTGATGGCCAACCATGTGGGCATCTTTCCCAGCTTACAAGTCAAGTGACTTTAGACAAATTATTGATGCTAAGCTTCCATTTTCTGGCCTAAAAAGTGGGGTCACCAGATGTGAGTCTCATATCACTGTGACTGATGGTTCAGCTTGATTGTCAACTTGATGGGATCTAGAGTTACGTTAATAACAAATCTCTGGGCATGTTTGTGAGGAATTTTCCAGATTAGGTTAACTGAGATAGAAAGACCCACCCTAAATTCAAGCAATGGGCTGTGGTTCTAATAGAAAGGCTAAAGTGGGTTGGATTCAAGCCTTTATCTTTCTCTGCCTATTGACTATGGGTACCGTGTAGACAGACACCCCTTACTTCTGCCACCATGACTTCCCCATCGTGGTTCTCTGTAACCCTCGGGAACTGCAAGTCAACATCAAGCCTTCCTTAAGCTGCTTTTTACAAGTAACAAATATGGTGACTTACATGGAATCACATCCCTGTGTTTGCGGGGAGGGGGCTCAAAACAGCTTGACCACACAGCTGCCATGACAGGCTTAGAGGCCCAGACACAGCTTCAGGCGGGCGCCACTTGGACCCAGGAAAAGCCATAAGCTGACCCCACCTAGTAGGGCCTGCATCTAAGAGTAAATACCTGACATTCCAAACATTCCCTATATCCCTAGACAAATGTCAGCCAATCAGGGTCCTGAACCCTGGAAATCCCCTCACCCCAACCTCTGCTATGATAAAAAACCCCACCCTGCCTGGGCTCTGAGCTATCTGCTCTCACCGCTGTGTCGGACAGATGGAGAGTCCAAGCTCTGAGCTTGAAAAGAAAGGCTCTTTGCTTTTACACATGGGATTCGGTCTCCGTGGTGGTCTTTTGGGGGTCCCTGAGATCTGGGTATAACACCGTCAACACAGCCCAGGGCTGGAGAAAGCAAGAACATGTAGGCAGTTCTTATGAAATGGTGAGTATTTTTATTACTTGTACGAGGAATTAATCCCTCGGGTTTAAATACTTCCTAGCAGAATGTACCAGAACCTCTGGCATCAGCTGTGTTCTTTTCTAGACTGATAACAATGGATTACTGGAAAGAGTCTGAAAGGCAATAGAAGAGGCATGATCTAAAAGGTCTACTGTTTCCCAAATAATATTATCTCGACCGTTTATTTTTGATGCAGCATACTGGAAATTTCTAATCTTATTCATTCAAAGTCCCTCTCCACTCTGTTCTGTTTCATGTCCGCTTTAAGCAGGAAGACATCAGCAACATGACCCTCCTGATGGAGAATCAATAAACCAAAGTGTAGGGTACATGACCAGAAACTCAATTCTCGGCCAGATGAAAAGAGAAGAATTATTTAACCCAAGGAATGCCGCAGCAGGATTTCTACCCGACTCCGGAGAAACAGAGACTCTGGCAGGGCTGAGGCGAGGCCTCCACCCTGCTCTTTCTGTGTGTTTAGCTTGCTGCTAAAGGGCTTTGTTAAGGACCAAGCCCTAGCACCATCTCCTGGTGGAACGGAAAACTGGAAAAAGAGGCATTTCATGCAAGGACCCTCCCTCGCCTTAACAGAAATTAAAGTTCAAGAGAAAAACCTGGTAATTCCATCAGAACGGCTGTGTGTTTCAACCTCCTGTTAAGCATCTAAATGGAGAAGAGCAGATGGAAGAGTCTCGGCCATTTACAGTCCCCACAGGGATGGCCGTGCTACGCCAAACACTTCCTTTGTTTCTGTAAGAGCTCATCATCGCTCTGCAGAACCACCAGCCACCAGAGGCAGCTTGTGATCACCTCACTCCTACTCACATACCCATCCTACCTGCGGATCCTCCTCTGCCCAAATTAGCATCCTCGAACACTTCTGCTTTCTGGAGACTCTTTACACAAAGACATCACACTGGAATCTGTGTCCAGAGTCAGACTTCTGGCCACTGCAAAGCTGCAAGGCCACATTCACCCCCAGACCCAGAATTCCATGGTAAGGAGCCATTTGGTGTCGCCCTTCCTAGGGAAAGAAATGATGAGTCCCTTGCCCTCATGGCCCCTTTCACTTTCTACGTCCTAGGTGAGATTGGGTGGTCTAGATCAATCGGCCACCCCATTCAGCTCCTTATACGCCTTCAAGCCAAGTGACTTGACATCATCAGTCAGAGACCCCAAAATAGCTAGAAAAAATGAATCGGCAAACGTGTTAACCAAGGAACAAACCACATTCCAAGAAATCCTGAATTCCTCAGGAGAAATGTGCAGGTCAGTTTAACGCAGGAGGGCCTCTGGCTGGCTAGCTCCTTCAGGCTCTGCTCAGTGTCGTCTGTGTTAGATACGGTCGGTGTCCTGAGCCTTTTCTGTTTGCTAGACAATGTGGTCAGCACTTGGCCAGCGGTTCCTCTTCATCTCGCTAATGCCCCTTGCAATCGGTGCACGCGTGTGTTTTCACTTAACAGACAAAATAAACAGGCCAGGGAGAACGTAAGTAACTTGCCCAAGATCTTACTGCAAATAAATGGAAGAGACAGAACGGAAACTTGTACTTCCTAGTCCCTCTCGGTCACTATGAAATAATCTTTCTGAGAGCAAGGATTTGGGTGTTTCCTCCGGCAATGCTGGTAAAAGCACTCCTTACAGACGCAGGATGAATGAAATGGAGATAATTGTCTATAGATGGAGGGACTCTTCAGGGCCCTGTGAATGCGTGTGGAAAGTAACAGCCTGCAGCTGTGGTAACGTCAGGCGCTGCTCATCTCTTCTTGAGCAGGATGTACCCAATCAAATCCTTCCCCAAGTCCTCTCGCACTCAGTACAGCTACTGAACCATGGTCTTTACCGGAAGCCTGTATTTTTTTAGGACCATGTTAGTAGTTTTCTCACAGTGTCCATGCCTGATGATTGATTTCTCATGGCTATTTGCAAAAGCACAAATGCAAATGCTAATAACTGGCAATAAAACCAGCCAGCTGATTCTAAAAGCCAGTGCTGGCAACTGTTCCGTGGTCTTCGGGGACCTTTGGTTTGCCAGGTCCTGCTAACGCAAACATTTCTTTTGATGTCAAGATGCCAAGGGTGGTAACCTTGTCTTTTGCTCAAAATTTATAGAATGCTGATGTCTGACTGGATTGAGAGAAGACACTCTTAAGACTCACAGAGAACCTTTGGAGTTCCTAATGCTAGAACCACCCATCCTGGCTCAACATACAGATTTCTTTCTTTCTTTTTTCAAGTAACGTTACTTTTTTATTTTTTATTAAGAAAAATGAAGAAATTTAATCAGCATTCATAAACTATCTGTTAGATTCCTGCGCCAGACACTGGACATCAAAGTTGGACAGATACACAGACAAACCTCTTCAAGGCACTCACAATCTAGGGACAGGACATAGCTTACACGTGAAGCAGCCAGAGAAGCAGAGGCAGCAGCCACAGTCAGTGTGAGATGGAGGCTGCAGACAACAGCAGTTATGCATGCTCAGAAGGGAAAAAAGACCATGTGGGAAATAGAAAGCCCATGGCTATGTGGTTGCTACACCTGCTTGCCCTGTATCTTGTGGTGCCTTTTAGCTGATCTGTAAAATGACAAAGCAAAACCCTTTTTCTCTTTTTAAAAACGGCACACATTTCAGTTGCTGTATTTTCATTGTACATGGGACTGGGTTTCAGAGACTATTTCATGCAAGTCCATAACTTCTTGAAGCACACCTGTCCCCTGCTCCTCCAGCTTCTTCTGCCCGCCCTGTCCCCTCATTAGCTCCCTTTCTTCCTCTAGACAGTTGTGATTTATGTGTCTAGATAAAATCTAGGACACAAAAAAAGAGAGAGAACACAATGTTTGTCTTCCTGCGTCTGACTTAACTCACTTAACATTATCTCTTGTTGCATCCATTTTCCTACAAATGACATCATTTTATTCCTCAGGGCTGAAAATTCTCCATTATGTGCATATGCATACCACCTCTTTATCCTTCTGCTGCAGATCGTTTAAGTGGGTTCCGTAACTTACCTATTCTTCTTCTTTTTTTTTTTTTTTTTTTTTAGATTTTAATACAATTACATCATCTCTTCCTCCAAACCTTCCCATGTACCTCCCCCTTGCTCTCTCAAGTCCATGGCCTCTTATTCTTTAACTTTTGTCACACACACACACACACCCTGCTCAGTCTGTATAATGTTACTTACATGTACATACTTGCAGGGCTGTCCATTTAACTATTCATTTAACACAGTTTTCAAGTGCTGACTATGGATCAGATAACTTCGTGGTTGCAAGGATTCAGTATGGGACCATGCAATGGCCTTGTCTGATGGATGTTATAGTGTGGCGGGAAAGGAAAGGGGGACAGACAACAAGCAGTAAATGGGTAAATATACCCTATGTCAGGTAAAGACAAGAGTGGGGAAGAAACGCCACTCAAGGTCAAGGGATTACAAGTGGTGTGGCATGGGGCTATGACAATGAGGGCAGCTTGAGGAGTGTCATCGGTCAGATGATATTAAACTAGGGGTGTGGAGTAAGTGAAGCCATCCGAACTACAACCCGAAGGAAGGACGTTCCTGGAATGAGGACTAGCAGCATAATGACTGACCTAAGAAGACTCAGGACTCTACAGGAACAGTGAGGAGGTGGGTGTGGGCATTGGAGGGGATGTAAAGAAGGCAGGAGCCCAAGCAGGAAGATATGGTAGCTGTGGTAAGTGTGAGCGCTAAAGTTATGTTTCACATTTAAATTACTGTGCTTAAGAGATCTATAAAACAAAACTGCCTCTAACCTGTAAGCCCCACTTGCCCAAGGACAGATAACTTCCTGGAATGCTGGGGGCTGTTCATGTAAGATGACAAGCCATGTGTTTTCACTTCTATAAACAACGTTGGTTGCCCCAACTGCACAGGATGTGTTTGATTACATTTAGGCAAGAGGTACATAGGCAGGAAGTATGTCAGGATGTGTGCTTGCCCCAACTGGATGAAGGTGGGAAGTACATAGCCTTGTGGGGCTTGCCTTTATAGACACAACTAATGTAATTCAAGGCCATTCTCTGGGAATCCCAGGTATGGACCTGGCCAGTTCCCATCATCCTGACCAGTATGTAATAAACTCTCTTTAAATTTGGCTAAAAATTGTGGTAGTGGTCTTATTCTTGCCTGGTGGGATTAACAATAAGGAGTTCAGATGGGGAGGCCTTGAAGGTTTAAGAATATTTGCCTGAGTGTGTCAACTGAGTGTCCACCGTAGGACTTCAGCAAGATGGTCCCAAGCGACTGGGATCCAAATTGGGTGAACATAAATGCTCAGTTCTCAGTTAAGATGTCTTGGGCTCCTTTGCAGTTGGGGAGTAATTTCATTTTGGAAACTACTCCACTTAGGGGAGGAGAATGACTAGGGAGAGAAGTTCAGAGACCAAAGATAGTCTCGGGCACTTCATGACAAACTGAGAAATGGATCCTGCTGTCTTTGGCCCTCCTGAAGCTGGCAAGCCACTTCTATCCAAAGACCCCTTGTGTGGTTGATTATTAGAGCCGTACAAAGGTGCTGTGCCCCTGACCACGAACCTGCCTTTCAAAACTCGTTTGTCCAGGTTTGATTGACATTGTTATCTCTACCATTTCTGACATGTGTCTGTTAGTCCCATCCATCAAGAATAAGACCACTACCATAGTTTAAAGCAAGCTTTAATTAAATACTGGCCAGATGGATGGGCTCTGGCCAGGTCCATACCCAGGTCCCAGAAAGTGGCCCCAAGTCACGTTTTGCAGGGGCTTAAAAAGGCAAAACTGTAACTCACCACATTTCTCATGAGGTCCAATCAGGGGCAAGCATACATCCTGATGTACTTCCTGCCCACATACCTCCTGCCTACATCCAATCAGGGGCAAGGGTACATACATTCTGACATATTTCCTGCCCATATATGATCAAGCACATCTGGTTCAGATGGGTCAAACAAACTTGTTTAAGGGAACGAAAACACATGGCTTATTATATCCCATAAACAACAGCCTCCAGCATTTCAGGAACTAGCTGTCCTTGGTCAAAGGACTTGCAGATCAGAGGCATTTTTGTTTCATGGATCACTTAGGCATAGTAATCAAAACTTAAAATGCAACTTTGGCTGCCACAGTGTCACCAGTGTTAAATAACTGAATTTCCTAAAAGTCTGCTGAGGTAGAATGGAGCAAACAGTGGGAGATGGGAGGTGAGAGACTTAGATGAAGACTTGTGTTTTGTTATAAAATTCATGTAAACACTGCTTCTATTCCAGACCTCTCTGTAAGAACTTAGCAGCGATAGTTTCTCTTATTCAATGAGTGAATATGGTTATCTTGTGAAAACACAAGCCACTACCAGTATGAACTGGGTTCCTGCCACAGTTTGGAGACCTTTTGGCTCTTAACCATCTCTGAGCATCAGCAGACATGACTGTGAGCAGCACGCACAATATGGAAGACACAAAACCATTGCACATGTCTGGGTAAACTCCCTCAGTGTCACATGCCCATAGAAGGCAATGTTGTCTAAAAGAAGAAAGAACCCACAGGAAATGGATATTTCTGTTCCCCAGACAACATTCCCAGCATCACTGAGCTGCCATGTTCCTGATATTCTGTTTGTTTAATGTCTGACAACTCCTTGGCTTGTACCACAGTGGATTTAATTACTTGGGCACACACAGTTATCCACACAGATAAGAGAATGTGTTTGTTTGGGTGAGGATAGAGAGAAATTGAAGGGTCCATGCATCCAAGACCACTGTGACTACATAATGCTCCATTAAAAATGTTTAGGAACTTTACTGTTTTTCCTTCCAATTCGGAGATGGTACAATCACAGGCTTCTTGGCTGACAGGAGGAGGAAGGGAGCCATATCTGGAGCATTGGTGCTGAGGGATGAGCAGGCTGCTGCTGCCCTGCAGTGGGGATTGTTGAAACAGCAGCCAGAGAAGAGGATTCACCAGCTGCCAGCCAGGGAGGGGACAGAAAATCTTTACTGTCTACAATTCCTGTTCTCCGTCCGCTCTCCTGAACAACGTAACAAATAGCAAGTGTGGGGAGCCTTCTACTATCCCAGCTGCACTGTGCAATATAAAGTGTACGGGGAATACGATGAGAAGGGGAATACTTCACTTTGTCGTTTTACCTCGCTTCCTGGATTGCTAGCTTTTGTGGGATTTATAATAAGGTCAGTCTTTAGAAGCCAAATCTACATGTGGCTTCTGTTCCTTCTCTTGTACTGATTGTTTGGTTTTGTAGTCCTGGAGATGGAAGCTCATACAATGCTAGGTCACATCCACAGACTCGGATATACATTTTCGAACTAGAAACTTAGTATGCCAGATCCTAAGATTGGTTGCTTTGGGGTGTAAAAGCTATCTCAATCTGTTCTTACAGAATCCTCCCTCCCTTTCTTTCATTAAACTGAGCGTAAATTCTAGACAGAATCCTTCTACCCAAACTTTATTAATAGTTATTATTAATCAAATAGAGGTATTTGTTTAAGGCACAAATTTGGTTTTATTATTATTAGTTTATGTGTATATGTCTCGTGTGTGTGTGTGTGTGTGTGTGTGTGTGTGTGTGTGTGTGTGTGCATGTTCATGTGGCTGCTCTCAGAGACCAAAAGAGGAGGTCAGACACCCTGGATACTCCAGTTACATGAGGTTGTGAGCTATATGATGCGGGTTCTGAGAATCAAACCCCTGTCCTCTGCAAGAGCAGCACATGTTCTTAACTATGGAGCCATCTCTCCAGGCCCACAAATTTATTTTTAACCTGAATGTTAAATAATCTAACAGTGGACTTCACAAACTGATAGAAGAAAACTCAGTGGGGGACTAGTTGGTCAGCTTTTGGGGGGAACTAGTCAACCAGGGAAGCTGAAATGTTAAGTAAGAATGAAAACAGAAAAATCTGAATTTGTAAAGTCTCTGTCATAGAGTGCTGAATCTAACCTAAGGAAACTTGGCAATCCTTTTGGATGTGGGAAGAGACCATCCAGGTTGAAGGGCAAGACTGACTTACGAAGAGCTTAAAACATTAAACTAGAGAGAGAAGGAATTTTTCCTTCTAATTCACAAAGAGCATCTGTTAAAAAAAATTCTTGGCCAGTATCATATTAAATATCAAAAAATGATAATGAAAAATTAGGAAAGCTTTAATATTCATCAGAAACTGCATAGATAAAATCTGGTGTGACTATCCGATGAAATACTGAACAGTAGTTAAATTAATGCACCATGTGGTTCTTCACAGACAGGGCTTAAAGACACTCTTGTGGATCTACATGGGCAGGGCTTAAAGACACTCTTGTGGATCTACATGGGCAGGGCTTAAAGACACTCTTGTGGATCTACATGGGCAGGGCTTAAAGACACTCTTAATGAAAAGATGGTGCTGCACAGTGTGAGCCATTTGTGTAAAACTGTGAAGACACACAGGACATTGAACGCTGCCCATAGATCATGAGGGTATAAATGCATGAACTGGATTTGGGCCCAAACTCATGATCATGCTGCCTCTGGAGAGAACAGGGGTGGGGTCTAGAGACCTTTCCCTGTGGTGTAATATTTTATTGGGGGGGATAAATACAGAGTAAACATGACCAAATATTAAACATTTGTGTGTGTGGCATGTGTGTGTACATGTTTATGTGTGTATGCATGTGTGTGCAGGTTCATGTGTATGTGGAGAACACAGGCCAACACCAGGTGTCTTCTTCTGTCACTCTTCCTCACATATTTCTGAGACAGAGTCTCTCGTTGACACTGTAGTTCACCGATTCTGCAAGGCTAACTGGTCAGAAAGCTCTATAGTAAGCGTAGAGGTCAGGCAGTGGTGGCACATGCCTTTGATCCTATCACTCGGGAGACAGGGATCTGTCTGGATCTCTGCAAGTTCAAGGCCACACTGGGAACAGAACCAGGCATGGTGGTACATACCTTTAATCCCAGCACTAACCATAAAGATCTGGAGGCCTGTACAGACAGACAAGAAGTGACAGAACTGGGCAGGAAGAGGAAGTGATGTAGCTGGGCAGAGAGAGGAAATGAGGTGGCAGAACAGAAAGGCATATAGGTGTGGCTTTAGAGGAAGTAGCTCTCTTTGGAGACTGAGGCGGCAGTAAGGTGAGATTGGCTGTGGCTTTTCCTATTCCTCTGAACTCTCAGGTTTTAACCTCAATATCTGGTTCCAGGTTTTTTTTATTATTATTATTAATAAGATGGTTTAGCAATTTGTCCTACAGACTAACCTTGGTTGAACTCAGAGATCTGCCAGCCTCTGTCTCCTGAGTGCTAGGATTAAAGGCATGTGTCACCACTGCTCAGCTTTAAGCTTTTCTTTAATTCCTTTTCACAGGTTGGAAACTTAGCTGGGTGGCGTCTTGCCCTGAGGTCACCATTCCCTTTATTCCATTTCTCAATCTGTTTATCTCCTTGAACACAGGACTCAGCCCATTCCACTTCCTGGTGCTCTTTTTCTCCCCAAATTGTACTTTCTGTATTTTTTCTTGGTCTGCTTGCTCCTTTTCATAATAACTCTATATAAAAGTAACCAGCAATAACAACACAACAGAGTCAAGAGAGGGCTGTTTCAAGATTCCCTCTGCCAATGGAATTAATTCAGATCTCTTCACTTTAGCCTCAGGCAGACTCTTTAGCTAAGGGTAAAAAGAAACCACTTTCTTAATCAAAGATCTCTAGAGAACATACTAAAATTCGTCTCCTCTGAAACCTCTTGAGCCAGGCCCCCACAATTCAGGTCTTCCATGCTCCTACTACTATGGCCCATTAAGCAGTGCTTAAAGCATTCCACTGCTTTCCTAACCCAAAGTACCAAAGTCCAAATTCTTCCAAATGAAAACAAGCTCAGGCCTAGCACAGCAATATCCAAGTCCCTGGTACCAACTTCTGTCTTAGTTAAGGTTTCTATTGCTATGAAGAGACACCATGACCATGGCAACTCTTTAAAGGAAAACATTTAATTGGGGTGGCTTACAGTTCAGAGGTTCAGTCCGTTATCATCATGGTGGGACATGGCAGCATGCAGGCAGGCGTGGTGCTAAAGAGTTAGCTGAGAGTTCTACATCTTATGCAGATGACAGAAAGTTAATAGAACTAGGAGTAACTTGAGCATAGGAGACCTCAAAGCCCAACCCCACAGTGATACACTTCCTCCAACAAGGCCACACCTACTTCAACAAGGCCAAATCTCCTAATAGTGCCACTCCCTATGAGCTTATGGGGGCCAATTACATTCAAACAACCACGCTGAGTAATTGATAAAGGAAAGGTGCTTATTTTAACTAACAGCTGTAGAAACCCAAGAGTATGGTGCTGAGATGTGCAGGTGTGGCCTCAGACTGTTCTATGTACCACAGAAAAGCAGAGCAAGCAGACACATACCAGAAAAAAAAGAAAGAGAGAGAACAAAATCCTATGCAAAAAAAAGATGCAAAACCAGCATTAATCCCTTCATAAGAACCCTGGCCCCATAACCCAAATGCCTCCCTCTAAGCCCTACCTCCCAACAACTCAGCATTGAGTAATGAGCCCCAAGGTGAGTTTTGGTGGGAAACAACCATGTTCAAACCAAGTTCTGTGTTAATTTGTAAGTCTGGGACCAAATCTAAACAAAGGGTCCCAGAACCTTTCTCCACAGAGGGATCAGTTCTTCCTGAAGATAAATTCAATCAAAACTTTAACAAAAGGAAAGGAATGGCTCAGTTGCCTTTAGCCTACCGGCTATGGGTAGGTTAGGACTTCTGTTGGTCTTTTATGTGTCGAACACACAGATTGCACCAGCACCACTTTGAGATCTTTGGCATCAGTTAACTCTGCAGCTCACACACAATTGAACCTGTATGATAATGAGTATTCAGAGATGGGTAATGCCTGGTGGGCATTCACCAACCTAAGACAGAGCACCTGTGTGGCCTGGGTAGGCGTCTCCATGACGGGTAAGGTGACCTGCTGACGTCCTACGCAACCTAAGTCAGAAACTCATTTTTTAGTAAAAGGGAGACCTGTAGGGTCCTGGCCCCCGTTTTGGGTAACTGCTGCCTTGCTTGCGGACCTTGACCTTGATATCCTCCCTATGCTAATTCCCTGCCAGGTTCCACCCTCCTGAATGCTTAAGGGAAGTTCCTTGTCTGTGTATCCTGCATAATGGATGTTAACAGCTTAGATGCAAGATTGTAAAACATAGGTAGGAACTTCTGCCCTCCGGAGTTCTCCCATTGTGCTGTAAGCCTGTATTTAAGACCTCCTCCCTCCTTCAATAAACGTCGGCATTAAAAACAAAAAACAAAAAACAAAAAAACTTTAACAATACTGCTACGCAGGCATAGTATCATCAGGTCAACACTTGGCCCAGAGCACCTTCATGGCTCCTCCAGCCCCATCACTGAAGCATTCAGCCTGAAAATGTCATGGGGAAAACCCGCCAGCCCCCTTCAGTACAGAGCAGTTCTGCTGGCATCCTGAAACAACTGGAAATGTTTCAATGATACATTAAAGGAAAACATAAGAATACGGTAGTATAGGGGCTGGAGAGATGGCTCAGGGGTTAAAGAGAACTGACAGCTCTTCCAGAGGACCTGGGTTCGATTCCCGGCATACACACATGGTGGTTCACAACTATCTGTAACTCCAGATGCCCTCCCTCTTCTGGCCTCTGAGGGCACCAAGCTTGCAGGTGGTGCACAGACAAACAGGCAGGTGGCGTGACCATACACATTAAAAAATAATTAAAAAAAATAAGATAGCAGGCCAATTATTTTCAGCTAAACAATATTGCCTTCTAATTTCATGTGCACGTACAGGTACATACACATATAATTCACTCAAGTAAATAAAATATGTGCCAGGGGAATTTGGAGGAAAAATAACTTCATTTTATTTTCCTTAGGTTTAAAAAAAAAGCATTCCTTGGAAATTCACTAAATGTACAAATTCTCCTTCTGACTTCCATGGCTGGTCAAAGAAAAAGATAATAATATATATATATATATATATATATATTTTAATCTTAAGAGCAGCAAGAAAATAAGGCAACATGAGGCTTTATAAATTTTTTTTTAATCATGTGAAGTGTCACTGTGCATTTTAGCAAATAGGAAAATTCCTATTTTGTGCTCTTTTTCTATTTCAACTGCAGAAACAGGTTACAGGCTCCTGTCACCCCCAGACAACAGATCCGCCAGAACAGGAACTCGGCAGACGCTGATAGAGGAAATTTTAATTTAATCCACCGCCATAAATTACACAAATGTGTCCGTGCCTTAGAAGCTCCCTGGAGGGGATGTTTCTTCAGAAATAAAAAGGAAATGTGATTTGGAAGAAACGCATTTTAGTTGATTATCTCTCTGCATAAGGAAGCTACGGTTGCCCTAAAATAAAATTCTGTGTTCCAGACTGCAGCCAGGGGAGAGATGTGCCTGTAATCTCCTATTGCTTTGTCTGTCACAGTGGAACACTCACAGCCCTGATGAGAATCACCCCAAATCATAAGGCAGGGGCTGGCACTGGTACTAGTCTATTAGATGGCGCTGCAATTTGCAACCCAGCCCTGTACAGGAAGTGCTGCTTCGGCAAATCCTCCACTCAGGAGCGAGAGGGGCTCTCGGAAATCAGGGTAGCAAATGTGATTAATGCAGTTCCAGAAAGTACTGGGGGAAAATCTGTCTCCTTTGCCCCATTCCAGATCTTCCAGGCCAAAAGCAGCTCTCAGCCAATGTCTTTGCTGTGCTGTGATTTAATTACAAGTCATTAAATTGTTTCAGAGTGGGAATTTCAAAGGACCTCATAGGTTAGAAATTTTGCAAAATACATTCAGCAAAACGTCACTTAATTGAAATTCCTCTAACATAAAATAAAATAAAAAAAATACTGACAAAGGAGGTGCCAAACCCTAAAAATGGGCGATTTGACCGGCAACAGCGTAATGGCAGATGTTTGGAGATTCATCCTGGAGTGACAATTCCAACTCTCAGGTTTTCCCTGGATAGCCAACAAGTTAGGAGCTCCGGGAAGTCTACAAGTTCAATTTGACAGCCAAAGAAACCAGTCAACTCCTCATTCTTGTATTGAATATTTGGAAAGATGGAAATTCAAATCACCCTCACAAAATGATCATCTTCTATTCAATAAACATCTGCTGGCAGCCTATTGTTTGCATGGGGCTCAATGTGAATATATATATCTATATATGGATAAATATATATATATGTTTATTGATGGATAAATCTTCCCACGATTTCATCGTCTCCTCCAGGAAGGCTTCTAGCTTCACTTTTCCACCCACTAAAGGCAGAAGCGGAACAAAGCTAGCGTTTCACACAGCATAGGCAGTCAGGCACTACCATAAGAAAAAAAAAAAAAAACCTCACCCCTACTCTGTCCTTGAGTTAAGGGACAGGCAGCTTCACTATCTACCATGTGCCTCCTGTTAGCATCAACAGCCTTCATGAGCTAGATAATGGGTCATTTCCCAGGTGCCTTATCGGGCCTTTCCCTCAGCTTCTGAAG
The DNA here is from genome assembly GCA_902168405.1 of Peromyscus aztecus. Taxonomy (NCBI): domain Eukaryota; kingdom Metazoa; phylum Chordata; class Mammalia; order Rodentia; family Cricetidae; genus Peromyscus; species Peromyscus aztecus. The sequence continues at coordinate 33,797 of CABHPQ010000423.1, forward strand.
AGACTAGAGCAAGCAAGCTTTGAACTCTTTTGGGTCAGAATGGACTTCAGATTCAAGCTGAGTCACTATGGGAAACTGAGTCACTGTGGGCTCCCACAGCTGTACAGACATAAGGGCCTGAGATTGGATCCCCAGCATCCATGACAACAGAGGTCTAAAACTCTTGCAACTGGAGCATGCAGGGTAGAGGCAGGAGAATGCCAGGTCTCACCAGCAGCCAGTCTGCCCATCATAGGCAATAAAGGAAAACACGGCCCCAACACTCCAGATTTTCATTCCCTTACACATTCTCTCTCTCTCTCTCTCTCTCTCTCTCTCTCTCTCTCTCTCTCTCTCTCTTTTTCTGTGTGTTTTCTCACCCCTGCACCCACATTTTAGCAGGATCTTTTTGTATTGTAGTTTTAAGGTTTGTTATGTTTTTGCTTGTGATCCTCTTTAATTTGTTACTGTAATGCTGTTTATATATTTTTTCCCTCTCTGGGCAATCTTTTTTCTTTCTCCTCAGGATTTCTTTTCTTTCCTGCCCATGTGTCTTTTTCTCCTTTTCCTCTTTCTCCATGTAATAGTTCCTTGCTTTTGTCTAACAGATTTCTTTTCCACATTCTTTTTTTTGGTTTTTCGAGACAGGGTTTCTCTGTGTAGTTTTGCACCTTTCCTAGAACTCACTTTGTAGACCAGGCTGGCCTCGAATTCACAGAGATCTGCCTGCCTCTGCCTCCCAAGTGCTGGGATTAAAGGCATGCGCCACCACCGCCCGGTGATCTTTTCCATACTCTTATGTTTTTGCTTGTTATTCCTCTTCTTACATTTATCTAATTTTTTTAAACTTTTTAATTACTGGGAAATTTCTTTTTAAGTTTTATTTTATGTGTATGTGTGTGCATGTCTGTGTGAGTGTATGCAACATGTATGTAGTGCCCATGGAGGTCAGGAGAGGGCATCAGACCCCTTGAAGCTGAGGTTACAAGTGGTTGTGATCACCTAATGTAGGGGCTGGGAATCGAACTCCAGTCTTCTGGAAAAGCAGCAAGTGCTCTTAACTGCTGAGCCATCTCACCAGCTTGGAGAAGATTTTATTTTTGTTTTCCTTTTTGTTCTCTTTTTTCTTGTTTTCCCCACACCCCACCTACAACATTCTTCACGTCTCTCCTTCCTTCTCCTTTCATCTCTTTAACCGTGTGTTTTCCTGTTTCCTTCCTCTATCTCATTGGTTAGTTCCACATGTTCCCTAAATGATGTTTAGCCTCACAGCACATTCTAGTAGTTTCGCCACATCCCATTCTATTATGTGTATGCATCTGGTTTCTGGGACTGATTTGAAGTGCACTTCTGCCTCTTGTGTGATTTGCTGTTGCTGATACTACAGTCCTTTGTTTCCTTCTTGCCGAGCAACATTGGGAGTTGAGGCTTCCAGAGTAGATGTTCGGGTAGAGGGCTGCCTCTCCCCAAACCCAGAACAGCCACCCTAGGCAGCAGATGCACAACTGACCACATAAAGGCAGGAAATGGAAACGGCAAGGGTCGACAGCTCCTCAACAACTGTTCTCAAGGTTCGGAAAGAAGTAAAATACCAAAGGAAGTCTTGGGGTTTGGTTTGTTTGTTTTTCCATTTTTGTTTTTGTTTATGGTAAAAATGATCAGTTGGGGGATGGAGGGATAGATAGCTCATCAGTTAAGAATTCTTACTGCTTTTGCAGAGGACCTGGGTTCCGTTCCCAGCACACACTCGGCAGCTCAACACTTCTATAACTCTAGTTCCAGAGGATCTGGTGCCTTTTCTGACCTCTTTGGGCCCCTGCATGCACGTGACACACATATGTACTCTCAAGCACACATACACACATATTAATTTTAATTAATTTTTTTAAAAGACCAGTGACTGAAAGAGAATACCAACATGAATTCAATCCTTCAGACCCTAGAGAAGAAAGTCAACAACATAAAGGGAAAAGTCAGTAAAATAGGTGAGAAAAACCAATGATATGGATGAAAAAGTAAGTGACATGGGAGAAAAAAAAATGTATTCGATTTGCCTGTTGGTGGCATTCAGGTTATTTCATTTTTGCTTTGTTTTATCACTCAGTGTATCTCTCTCTGTTTGTGTATATATGTGTGCACAAAACAATTCTCTTCTTCCCATAGGATAAAATTCTTCGAACTCAACATAAAAGATGCAGCAAAACTTGATTTTGATTGGCAATAAAAGAAGTCTTTATATTGCATTAAACCTCCTGGCTGGGGAAAAACCTATTTCTTTCTTAGTTCTAAGTTATCACCCTGTGACCATATCTTTGTTTTCAAACATGTAAACAGAATACACATTTCAGGGGCTGGAGAGATGGCTCGGTGGTTAAGAGCACTTACTGCTCTTCCAGAGGACGTGGGTGTGGTTACCAGCATCCATATCAGGTGGCTCCCAACTGATTGTAACTCCAATTCCAGGGTATTCAAAGCTCGGCGGCCTCCATGGGCATCTACATGCATGTAGTGGACGTAAACTCATATAGGCACACATATGTACACATAAGTATAACTAATAAATATTTAAAAAAAAAAAAAACAACTACAAATCCCAAGTGCTCACCAAGCAAAGATTTCTATTACATATAGCCTGAGGTCAATGTATGCACAGAGGTATTTCCTTACAGGAAGGAAGCACAGAGAAGCAGGTAGCTGAGGGTGTACTGCCTGCCACACTTTACCCCGTGACTACAGAAGTCCTCTGACAAGGGTCCCCGCTGGGATCCTGGGTCAGAGCTCAGACAGGTTGGGGTCAGGCTGAGGTTAGAATCACAATTGCTTTCACTCTCTGCTGATCCTGGTGAGCTGAAACCAGTTTATCTGGGGGGTGGGGGTGGGAGGGGGGTATAAGAAGGGTCTTGAATGGAATGATATCTGAACTTTTACCTTGGCTGAGAATAAGTTTGTATTGCTCTCATACCCAACGGATGACTCAGTTTATTTTAAATGTTTGGGTTTCTCTCTCTCTCTCTCTCTCTCTCTCTCTCTCTCTCTCTCTCTCTCTCTGTGTGTGTGTGTGTGTGTGCGTGCGCGCGCGCGCGCGTGTGTGTGTGTGTGTGTGTGTGTGTGTGTGTGTGTGTGTGTGTGTATGTGTCTCTGTCTCTCTCTCCCTCCCTCCAACTCCTGCAGCTACTTCAGTTTAAATGACGTCTAGATTATTGTAGCATACAGATATTATAAAACTAACCAACTCTATTCCTCTACTGGTTTCATAAGCAAGCATAAGAATTTCCTGTCCCGTGTGCAGTGCGCAATGGGGGAAAGGCATGTTTAAGTGTGTTTGCACACGAGCATGTGGGACACAGATACAGAAAGGTAGAAGTGTGCTCCAGCGCCAGCATGGTTGACAGCTACAGTGTCTGATCTTACATGCTCCTGGCTTATCAAAATGAGGAGAGAGGAAGAGAGTCCACTGACGTAACCCTTCAGTGATACAAGGCCACAGCAAATTAGCCTGCCCTGATAATTTAGATCAGATTCCTCTCTTGTGCTGTCCATCAAAAGCAGCAGTGCTGCTCATTATTCCAGAGTGCTGAATGACATGCTGTTTCATTTATTTTTATCATTTTGCCATCCCCCTAGTCAGCTTTTCAGACCGGCCCATTCCGGCACACACAGGAAGAACATGGTAATATTTTGTGCTGTTGGGATCCTGACCTGCCGTGTGAAAGGGGACCGAACTGGTCTCCCTCATTCTTGCCAGTTTCCTGCTCAACCCGAAAGTCTACCTTGGTCTGGGAGTCTCTTCCCAGCTAGGGAACCTACGGAAAAACACAGGGGAACTTAGAATCAAAAAGGTTAATCAACAGAATGGAAAGGTAGAGAGACATCACTCTTAAAATTTGCAAGACGTGAAAATGAGCTTTGGGACCAGGGTGAAGGTGCAGAAGCAACTGGGTTCTGTCCTTTCGTTACTCATCCTGGAAGCATCTGATTCCAGGATGACACCATCCTGTTAACCCCAGGTCACATTTCCGATCCCAACAGGAAATGACAGAATATCTTGTTGACAGTTCCATTATAATGATTCAGATGAGGAAGTATCAATTTCCCAAAGCAGTGTCAGAGTGTTCTTAGCAGAAAGGAGAGAGGAAGAGAGAGAGAGAGAGAGAGAGAGAGAGAGAGAGAGAGAGAGAGAGAGAGAGAGAGAACTGTAAGCACCCAAGTTTACACAGGAGTTTCATTTCTGTTACTGTGATAAACTATCCTTTAAAAAGCAAGGTCACAGTCCACTATTGGGGGAACTCAAGAGCAGAGAGAATAAATACACAGATTTTTGCCTGCTGACCCTCTCACCCGGCCTGACCTGCTTTTCAGCTAGCCTCCTTCATTCTTATACAGTTCAGGGCCCAGCTTGATGAATGGTGCCATCCACCATAGGGTGGGTCTTCCTACATCAATCAACCATCAAGACAGTTCCCTACAGACAGGATTACAGGACAGCCTAATCTAGAGAATTCCTCAGTAAGACTCTTCCCATGTGATTCTTGGTTGCGTCGAGTAGGCAGTGAGAACTAACCCGCACGTCGACTTTTCTAGATGGAGTTGTAGGACTCTTTAAGCCACATCACTCAGAACTTTCTCTTCTGGTATTTCCAGGTGTGGGTCTCTCTGAAGCCTCCCCAACCTGCACACTGGGTTGGTTGGTTTGTTTTATCATATTTTCTTGCTCCTTCTATCCCAGATGACACCTTCCCCAGGCCCACAAGCTAATCACATGACAGACCTTGCATCTTCTGCTTCTCTATAAGTCTTTTTTTCTGTATCCGAGATGGAAAAGTTTCTCAGATGTGTTCTTGTCCAGACTGCTTTTTATTTACAAGCACGTGTGCACTGATTCTGGGGCCATGCTCTGAGTTTACTTACCTCGTCTCCCTGTTCCCTCTTCATGGAGTTCTATTCCTGTTTCACAACTCAGTGTCTCAATGAATTCCTTTACTGCAGGCTCTAGACCATTTCCTACTATTTTCTCCTAAATCTTCCTCTAGTAAAGATAGACTTTTCTAGACTCAAAGGTACTGCTCCTTACCCCTTCTTCTGTAGTGTTCATAACTGGGAGCATCCTTAGCATGCTATTTGTTTATGTTTGTTCCTCCTCAGGTGTGGCGAAATCTATCCAGACTCAGTGATAGCTCACAGGTAGGCAGATCTGTGACAAACACTTGAGAAAGCAGAGGATATATTTTGGCTCATGACTACAGAGATTTTAGCCCATGCTCAGCTGGACCCGTTGCCCTGGGCCTGAGGTGAAGCAGAACATCACAGAAGCAGGAGTAGCTGCTCACCTCATAGCCACTAGAAAGCAAAGGTGGAATAGCAAGACGTCAGGACCAAGGTATGTCCTCTCAGGACACACCCCCAGGAAACCACTGTCTCCGGCTGCACCTCATCCACCATGGGATTATGAAGTCATCAAGGAATTAACCCACTGATGAAGGCGGTGAAGGGCTTGGTCCTGTAGATAGCATCACCTCAACTCGGGAGCCTTTTGTGAGGATGCCTCACATGCAAACCCCATCAACCAATGTGCCTCGTTTGTTCTTATTTCCTGGATAATCATCCTGAGCAACAGCCTGTTGCTGAGGCGTCATTTCTCCTGACCCTACGGTCCAGTCTTCTTATAGGCCTCATGGTGTTATCAAATCACACTGTCCCATAGCACCACCCAGTCCCTAGGTCCTGAAATTTAGAGATCGCCATTCCAACCTTCTCTTGGTCATGCCCCTCATCACCAAGAAAGGAATCTCCAAGACCAAGAAAATGTGCTCACCCAGGTCTCTTCTAGATGGTATACTAGAAGCTCCCTCAATACAGCTTGCAAAGCCGCCCAGGTTTCATCCACAGGCCTGTCTTTCCAAGGATTAACCACCCACCAGCATTTACACTCACAGCCAGCAAATGACCAAGGGCGGCTAGCTGCCAAGCTCCCGACATCCCACTGGGGCAACCACACACACACACACACACACACACACACACACACACACACACACACACACCAAGCTGCTTGCAATGGACAAGATACAGTGGAAAGAGAAAGGGCCAAGGTGGTGTGGAACATACCAGGGCTCTAAGTTCCAGCCTATTAAACGATGGGTCACAGCACCAGATGGTGGTCACATAACCAAGTATGGAGGTCTCAAAAGAGCTGGCAACAGTGAAGGGTTTCGGAAAGTCCAACAACCACAATTAATTTAAAAACAAACTCATGGTGAATACAAGGTGCTTCCCCCATATTGTGTCCAGCAACGTCACCACGGTGGTCTGCACATACAACATGTAAATTCTGCACTGTGCTTGAGATCTTGCCACACAACGCCAATGACCCTGCCCGGAACATCTCTGCTCAGAGTCAGCACCGCTGTCTGTTATGAACTTCAGTGTTTTTTACTGAGCATAAACAGTTTTCTGTCTTTAGAGAAACTTAAAGGTCTAATTATAGGAAACAAAGACCTGCAATATTTCCTACAGGCTCCTCAGCCTGTAAGCGTAAAGTGGTATGTTTGGGGTTTGTATCACGTTAAAATGTTTGATTTCTTAAAAACTTCTGTTTGAGTTGATTTGAATTTCATTTTAAACAGTCATTAAGTGAATTTCAGCTTGGGATTAAAACAGGATTCCTAGTAATTTCTGAAATAGCTCTAAACATCCTTTGTTGGAACATGGCCCAGGAATGGAGTCCTGTGATGAGAATTCTGAGTGCTTGTGAGAACTCTCAAAGAAAATAAGACAAGAGTCTTGTGACCTCAGTTTCTCCAGAAAAAAAAAAAAAAATGGAATTGTTCTTGGAATGTGGTTTCATGTTCCTTCCAGGTGTATCAGATAGGAGTGAGTTGACTTCAGGTGACTCATCATTGCTGCTGATCTTATTCAATTAAATGTTTAAACTATCCTCCATATGCCTCTATGGAAAAACATGTTTTTGTCATGTGTGGCCTGTCTTTGTGATTGTCTACAGCTTGAACTCATGAGAACTTTACTCGGTGACCTTTCTTAACCTTCAGAGTATAAATTGCCTGGGGCTCTGAATAAAGCTGGCTGTTGCATAAGCCTCATTTATCAGCTCCCGGGTCCCACCACCTCTAGAGCTGTGACAATGCTCTGACATTTTGTAAAACAAATTTATGAAAAGCTGAATTCTTGGAATTAATGATTATAAAATCAAAATATCAATCAGCTCTCAAAAACATTAAAGATGCTCCACATCTTTCAGTGTCAATATTCAGCTGAGATTTATTCTCCATGTAAGAACAGACAAGTACATCCTTCTCATTGTATGTAAATTACCTTTAGCTTAAATTGTAGGGTTGTGTGTACCAAAAACAACTCCAGCAGAAAATAGGCAAAGGACTTGAAAAGACATTTTTTTTTCCTTTCAAAAGACAACACACAAAGAACCCACAGGGATGTGAGAAAGTCCCCAGCTTGACCAACCATTAAAAAAATGCAAATCCACTGGAGAGGCTGTTAACAAAGAGATAAAGGAAACACAGAGAAAGGGGACCCCTTGGATGCTCTTGACGGAAATGTAAATCAGCACAGCCATTATGGAAAACAGGTTCTTAAAAATTAAAAGTAGAACTACTGTATGATCCAACAATCCAACTTCTGGGAACAGAGCCAAAGGCAAGGACATTGGTACGTTGCAGAGACGTCACTATTCCCATGTCTACTGCACACAGCAAAGGTATGAGAATCCACCTAAGGGTCCACTGGTGGATAAAATTCACCTGGTTAGGAGGAACGAGTTCTCGAGACGGCATGATGGTACCTCTGCCTAGTTAACGATACAACATATGCTTGAAAATTGAAAGAGTGGATGTTAAGTGTTCTTGCTATGAAAAAGTTAAGTGTAGTGGGTCATACATAGGCTAACTAGCTTGACTTAGCTATTCTGTGATGTCTATCAAAACAGGTTGAGATCATAAATATATACATTTTGACAATTAAAAATAATAAATCAGAGCTGAACTGAAACATCTGTATGTGAATAAAAACTCCCACCAAAACTACTTACATTTTGAGATTTGCTATTGTCCTGGTTTGCACATTCTTAAGGGATAAGCCTCCCCACTAGTGCGCACACATGCTCTCTCGCGCTCTCTCTCTCTCTCTCTCTCTCTCTCTCTCTC